>JAQIVZ010000711.1:0-52564 GCA_034700945.1 Arrhopalites spinosus | reverse complement strand
GACAGCATCAAAATTCAATTGGAACGCGTCATCTCCATGATTTGAGAAGCGTTCTGATCTCGTGATCATGAACTGTACTACTACTAGAGAGATGAGTTAATTGATGTCTGCATCATTTTTTAATTTGATTCCTCCATTGACTCGTCATCATAGACACAATTTATAATTTGGACTCTCTCCAACCCACGTTGACTTCTTGAGAAATGTATGAATTTGAATGAAAATATTTTTGCAAGTTGAAAACTTGTTGGATAGATATTGATCTTCAACAATTTGTAGTCCTTGATTCACTAAAAAAACTTTTCAATTGTCTTGTCTTGTATGTACAACTATGTTATGTATACCTAATTATCATGGAGAATGATTGAAAGGAAAGTTGGGTGGGTGGGTGAGATCATTTCAATTAAAGACAAAAAGTTTCTTGGTTCCCTTTCTCCATTTATATTTCACAAAAGACAATACTTTTTTATTGTAAACAAGGATCTTTTTTATGACGCTCATAATTTTTAACCTACATCATCATTTATAGACAAAAAAAGATTCAATTGTCATGTCACAATGACCTCCTTTGACCTCCTTCCTTGTACTTTATATCTATCAACGTCATCATTTTAATTAGGCTTTTTTTAAAATCATAGTTTGTGACGTCATGATTTAACTTGAGAAATCTCAACGAATTGCGCATTATAAGTTAAATTTAAGATTGATTTTTATTGAAGATAAGGAAACTGAAATAGATTATTTCAAAATGTAAGGAAATTTTTTTTTTGTTAACTTGCCTACACTTGAGTATAAATTAGAAATGTAGGCTAACGTGAAAAGTTTTTATTTTTATCAAATTGTAATCTCCTCATTAAACTCAATTGATTATATTTACATTATTTACCTATTGCGCACATTTTTTTGATCAAAGGGAAACAAAAGGGGGAGAAAATGTTTACAAAATTTCTTGGTATAATTTTGTTTGGTAAATAAAATTGTATACTGTTTCTCAATATTTAATTTTAAACAATATAAATATCATGACTATTTTTCTCACAATTCACAATAGTTTTAAGAGGAGATTCCGTAAAAAATAAAGAAAAGCTCAAAATGAAAATCCATTTCTTTTGTTATTTTTTTATTTATTGTCTACACAAGGTCACTTTTCTATTCCTTCCTCTTTCTAAAATACACACCCACTTTTTCCCTTTTTATTATTAAGATTGTTTGAAAAATCTTCCGAATAAAATGCTCATCCTCATTATCTCATGATGATGCTGACCCTTTATTTAAATATTTGCCTTAGATTTGATATATTTTTTAAGAATTGAAATTGAAAATCTTACAAATAAAAGAAATTAAATAATTTTTCATTGATAATTTCCCAAATCAATTAGAATCACCTTAAGCAACTTTACAAGTTTAATAAAAATAAACTCAAACTTCACTTCCGTGAAATTACAATAAAATAAATTAACATTTTTTAAGCTTTATAAAAATTGAGCTTGACAAAAATAGAAGGGAATGATTTTTTTTGATAAAAGTAGGGGGCGGAAAATAAATGAGGAGATCGTGCTACAAAGATCCATTCTTTATGATCTTCTAACACTTTTAAAAAAATTCTTGACGTCATCCATTCTATTTATTCATGCATTGTACTTTCTCTTCCTCTTTCTCCATCTTTTTAACATGAATACCATTTTTTTCCCTTGTCAATAAAAAAATCTCACAAAAAGGGGGATCAAAGACCCCACAAGGCTTCAACTTGGTCACAAAAGAATTCTCTTTTTTTATTAACGATGAATATAATAAACAAGGAAGATAAATATTTAAAGTTTAAAAAATAATTGAATTCAAAGTAAAATATTAAATATTTCATTGTAAATAATTTGTAACCACAAACATTCCATTCCATAAAAGGCTTAAAATTATTTCTATCTGTACTTTCCTTGTTGCACTATTTGAAACGTATATAATTTTTGCATCAATCTTAAAGAAAAAGTTTCTTGTTTTGTATTGAAAAAAAAGAGAAAAATGTAAAAAAAAAATTTTCTTGTTATTCTCAATTGTGTGCGTCATTGGCTTGGTCTTTGGAGGTTCATGGCAAAAGAAAAAGTGGTTCAGAGTAAGAGAACAATTCCTTTTTGGCCAAACATGAAAGATATTTCTGTGGTCTCTTGTTACAAGAGCTTCTTAAAGGGAGTGTACAATAGGTGAATTTATTTTTTGTGCCAAATGAATTTCAGAGTCCAAGGTCATATAGTCCATCGACTTCTTTTGTATTTTTGCTAAAATTTTCTTTAGCCTAAAAATCCTTTTCTTGACTTCACAGCTAGACTTGTGTGTGTGTAGATAAAAGAAGAGAGAAATTTGCACAGTGCAAATATTTCACTCTCCATTAGTCGACTAAGCTTCTCTTATAGTTTAGATATGGAAAGAAATAATAATGAGAGTGAATGAAGGGAGCTCAAGTTGGTGGAGAAATCTCGATTCTTTTTTTTTCATCATTAATCACCAATGTACAAGGAAAGTTCAGCCACAGATCCCTTTCCTCCTTTCTCCTCCCTGACTTTCTCTTTCCCACGCATTGAAGAGAAGCAAGAAAGAAAGAGAGAGAGATATATGTACAACATGAAGATGAGATGTTTTATGTATACATGATCCAAAACTTTCTCTTTTTCTCAGTAAACAGAAAGTCAATAGCCTTATTGACAATTAGGATCAAAATTCTTTGTACTTGATCTCATTCTAGCAGATGCCGATCTGTATATAAAAAAATTCTTTTTTTTCCTCCTACACCATCATAATTTCTATACGCTTAAGTTTACTTACAGATAAGTAGTCAAATGTTACAATTAATTTCCCATTGTCTTGACTTTCACTCTTATTTTAATTCAAATATTGACCATGTCAAAATCCATCTTGATTAAATGACTCTTAAAATTGTTGCATCATATTTATCTGACATGAAACGTCGACTGGCTCTGACTCCATCGAGTCTAGAGGTCACATGATGAAATTTGAGGAAAAAGAGAGAAAAGACGTCGGTTCCCTGTGTACACATGAGGATAAAGAAGAAGAATATATATAAATTTGTACTCACAAAGCAAAGTTATGAATGAACCATCGATTTTTCTGTAGAGAGAGAGAGAGAGAGAGAGCCAAGCGGCTGGTTCAATGGAAAGTTTAATGTTCCTGCACTTTTTTTCCACCTCCTTTCCTTTCCTGCCACTCCAAAGTGAGCCAATCGACTGCCAAATTTTTGTGCAGAGAATTGCACAGACTAATCTATAACACAGCATGCAATACTGAGTCTTTGTGGAGACTCCTGCATAAAAGAAATAAACAATCAACTCATCCTTAATTTGGGGCATCCTCAACATGGGCCATGAAACTCACAGTTGAATGATGAGCTCCATATACCTTTCTCTCTCTCCTGCTCTTGTATCGTATCATGAAATGCAGTTGCATTGGAGAGACGGGAACCCACAAAAAAAACCCAGACTTCCCTTTGTTAAAAACCGCCAAATGTTCTTAAGTGTTTTCCCACGCAAAGGTCAAGAATATGTACAGATACATTCTGACATGATGGAAGAGTAAACAGAGTCTCGGATTTATGTTGAGCCTTCCATGTTCCATGTCTTCTACCAATATCAATCACTCCACCACCACAAAAATCTATCCACTTTTTTTTGACTCGTTCATCGTTCTAATCTCTCTCTCTCTCTCTTTTATTTGTAGCTTGGCGGAGTAGTAAACATGGTAAATTTGATGATCGTGGAGAGGACGATGACCACAAATTTTCGGGGACATCGGATCATAATGCAAAGGACTCGAAGGATGCAAGCATTTCTATTCCTATTCAAATGAATAATTTCAATTCAAACAGTCTCACTACAGATGAAAGAAGAAATAGACCGGGTGAGACTTTATTAATTAAATAGTGTAATTTGAATATTTTAATTATTAGTTATCTTGATCAATTAATAATAAAAATTATGATTGATTCCTCAGGAGTCCCACCAGACAGTTCGATCACCTTTAGAGACTTTAATCATCTCAATAGTAACACCAATGGACGGGATAGTACTAAAAAACAACAAATGGATGACTGCATTTCCGGTGGACGGTAATTAATTTTTATATTAAATATATCCAAATAATTAAAATTAAATATGACCCATTTTTTAATTATTTAGATTCTACATGCATGGCTCTTCATGGCACCCCATTGTGGTAAAAAAAAGTTTTCTATTTTATTTTTTAATGATTAAAAAAATTAAAATTAATCAGACAAAACAAAATAATATTTTTTTGTAGGGGCCATTTGGAATTATGGAGTGTGTCATTTGTAAATGTACCAAAGGTCAAATTGACTGTGGTCGTCTAAAATGTCCAGCAAAGAAAGACATGCCATGCTCAAAACCAGCCAAAGTAGAAGGTCACTGTTGTCCCATTTGTACCAGTACAGCGAGTGTAGGTTAGTTTAATTAATTTAATTTTTAATTCTTAATTTTTAATTTAAATATTATTAAAATTTACTTGGTGATTGGAATAGTTAATCACCAAAATATTGTTCTAGATGGTTCAAAAATGTGCGTATCAGGGAAGCAGGATTTGACAGCATTTAGATCCCATGGATTTGATGGAAATGGAACAGAATTGATTCAATTTGGATTTGTTAAACAAAGACAAAATTCAGAGCCACAAGTGGATCAACATGAGTGGGCTTTGAGGGATGGAGAAATTTTACAATTTACCACACGCTACATGACCACTGATGAATTCCTTACTCTTCGAAGTCACCAAATTTTTATTCTTTTAGGAGCCACTAATGAAAGTAAGATATTAATTAATTTAATATTGGGCATCATAAATATAAATATTTTTAATTATTAAATTATTTAATTACAGAAAATCTTGAAAAGTTTACAAGAAGAGAAAAAAAATTGGAGAAAAGATGTACTTCTCGTTGTAGTGTGAGAATTACAGGTCTCGAAAGATCCCTACGAATTCATCGTCTCACATCTCGTAAACAATGTCTCACTCATGAAAGAGCAGTGAGTACATAATTGTCTGGTTTTTATTAATTCCACAAAATTTAATATTCTTCATTTCTACAATTTAGTGTCGTCATTTATTTTAAAAAAATTATTTCTTTTTCTACAAACTTTCCCTTCATTTGTTACTAAATGAAAAATTAATAAGGGGATATGATTATCAATTTTATTTTCTTGCAATTTATTTTATTTTGAAAATTCAAGACAAAATTCCTTTCTCACATTGTCTCTCTCTCTCACAATGCACAAGAATTAATTCTCATAAATAGAGAAATCCTTCCAAAGTTGAGTGTGAGTGTACTGATCATTTAAATTCTTTATAATGTTTAATTTCTAAACTTTCTCTTTGGGATTAATTTTAAAAGCCAATTTAATGTAACAAAGGGGAAAGATAAAAGTCTCAAAAAGACATTCCTGTTTACAAATGAACTATTTCATTATCCCTCTCTATTAATTTAATTCCCCTGTATCGATAAATGAGTAATGATGAATAAATTAAGCTCTCAATAAAAAAAATTGTTTTGGCCAATATTTCCCCGTATGAAACCCCTTGGAAAAAAGGGTCAAGAGGTCATGAAGTTTAATTACAAATTAGATAAAAAGAGAGTTGACTTGATACATTCGGATCATGTTTACGTAAATTGCCATTGTGGAGCTTATTAAATAAAATGACTTGTTGGATGTACCCCTCCCCCTTCCCTCCTCTCATTTTTTGAGTTTCTTTGTTTTTTTGCTGTAAACAAAGAAAAAAATGACAAGAAATTAAATAAATTGTGTCAAAAAAAGAAGAATTTTAAAAGGCTTTTATATATTAAAAAAAATTAAATAAAAAAAACAAACTTAAGTGCAAACTTGTTACAATAATAAATTAATGTACATAAATTTTATGATGATACAAAATAATTAAAAAAAAATAGGAAATTAAAATTGTACTGACAATTTTTAATAAAATTAAAATTTATTAAAAATGTTATTATTAAAAAAATGAGTGTGTAGATTTTACAAGTAGATAATATTGTGTTCCTTCTATTTATCCAAATTATTATATTTTATAGAAAGTCAATCACAATTAGGGAGGTAATGGAGATTTGTAGTACCTAATTAAAAAGGTGTCAAGATTTTTTAAAAATGAATTAATTTCTTGTTGAATTAACTTGGAGTATGGAGAAAGGCTGTTGAAATTCAAAAATCTTTGCAAGAAAAATGAATTTTCACCAGTCCCAATTAACTTTAAGAAATTAACTTAAAATTTAAACAAGTGAAACGATCTCTTGTACGTAGTTAGATAAATAAAAATGATAATGATGAATTAATTAAAATAGATTTTTGTCAAAAACAAAATAAAATCATTTATTTTATAAATGAAAATTAAAAAAAAAAACATTTAAAATAATCTACAAAATGAATGAATGAAATTTTCCAATTATTATAATAAATTAATGTAAATGACATAATTAAAATGTAGTAGCATTTAAGGTTAAGTACTGTTTGACACTCAACATTAATTCTTATGTAGTATAAATATTCCTTTAAATTACATTGTAAATGTGGCAAAAAAAAGAAGAAAACTTGAGGGTGCTGTAAAATGTTTTTGAATTTTTGAAATGAATGACAAAAATTTTGTGTTTCTCTCGTTAAATCTAAAATTGTAAATTGTCACACTAACTAACGTCCAGCTCTTTGCTTGTGTATTCTATGTAAATATTATTACGCTTTAAATATGTGACACACAAAATATGTAAAAAAAAGAAAAAAAGAAAGGAGTAACAGATGCACAATTAATAGTGCACAAATATGTAAGATGGCTGATATTAAATTTGTCAAAGAAAAAAAAACAATTCCGTCATATTTAATTGATGATGACTATTTCTCTGACGAATAAATAGTATTTACTACAAAAATAAAATAAATTCATACCCCATTGATATTCTTCCCAACTCATCACGCTTCAAAAAACATTTAGATGGGATAATTTAAGTAAAAAGGATCATAAAAAAGAAAGTTAAAATTGCAAATTGCACACTTTAATTTAATTTGCACAACTTGACGTACTTGTGTATTATTTGTACTCGTAATATGGGCCATATGGAAAAGGAACGGGGTTCTATCAGTCTAGACTTTGTCCATGTAACACAAGAAGAAGGAAAAACAAGGAGAAAATGCATGTACAGATGCATGTTGACGTAGACTAGAGAGATATCTTTGTAGGATGAAGGATGCATATGGCAAAGATGAGTGAGAAGAGATTATTCATGTGTTCTATGTCAATAGCTCATCCTCTTTTTTTGAAGGTAGTGAAAAAGAGAGAGAAAATAATTCTAGAGATCTTTTTGGTTACTCGTAAGCACGCCAAGCTGAAAGAGAACAAGAGAGAAGATGCAAGTTGAATGAACGGAAATTGAATAAGAGGAAATAATTTTGGAGAGTCAAGGAGAAGAAGAAAAGGAGGAGGAGGAGAAAGCAAATTAAAAGTGTTCTGGCTGGATTTGTGCCAATGTAATAAAATCATTTATAATTTCATTACAAAGGCTAGCTTATGGGCACTGTCTATTAACTCGTATTATTGACCGTGTTGGGGACTACACTTTGTGTGTGTGTACAACACGCCAAAAAATACTCAGTACAATAACACAAAGTGATGGAGACAAGGATGGAAACTAAAATAAAATAAATGTGCCAAGGTCTCTACTATCTCTACAGATCCACACACATACAAAGTACAAAGAGAGAAAATGTCTCTCCATTTTTATTGAAAGGAATACTAGAGATGATAACAACAAACAACAACATAACAGTTTATATATAAGTGTGCCCTATAAATAAAATGATAATTTTGACATAAAAAACAACCCTTTCTGGGATGTCTACTTTCTCTTCAAGTTTAAATATGTTTTTCTATTTATTTTTGTTTCCTTTGGTAGTCTCTCTTTCAATCATTTTGATCAAGTAAACAATTTAAATAATTTCACTCATAACTAGTAAGTCGTTTATTTGAGTTAACTGGCTCAATAATTCTCTAGAAATATGATTACCTTATGAGTGACATCAGTTAAATTTCAGGTACTCAGGCTCAATTAACTTTTCAATGGAAAAAATAAAAACTTTTCATATGAAATACATAATTAACCATTGAAGACTTACTTGTTAGTGATACAGACACAATTATTTACTGCATAGTTACATGAATTATAACTTATAATTCTTATTGTGAAAAGCTTGAAAATGACATGTGACACAAGACTGTAAGGAGAAAGTCGGGAATAGTTGGATTCTAATTTGTAATTTTGATAAAAGTAGTTTTATTGAGATCCATTGACGGCGGTAAAGAGTACGACTAAGAGAGTATTCAAAGATGAAATGAAGTGGCAGAGAGTACAAAAGTGAGTCAATGGTCTGGGTGAAAATGCTGTGTGACCCATATTGGTAAACCAGATTGTCTCAAAAATTGCACAAATTTTACATAATGATTATGTCTAGATCAAAAAGGGAGACTTGGCATGCATGGCATAGACAGACAAAAAAAAGAAATGGAGGTTGAATAACAAAGTTTTTACTGACAAGATTTCAATCTCATTGTTATAGACTCTATAATGACTCTTCAATCGAATATTACAACTCTTTGATCCATTTTGTAGACAATGAAACTTACAAAAAAAATTATAGATGGGAAAGTCAAGATATTTTACTTTCTCTGTGAATATATTCACATTTACTCATAAAGATTTAGTAATCATTACACAAGAGTTGAAAATTGTACATAGTTTGATTCTATCGTGACTTGTGTGTGCAAAATCTTTCTCTCTCTCCCTCTCTTCCAATCCCAAAACTTTTCAAGGTCAGACATAAAAAACCACGTAGTGCGACGTACAAACTTTACATAGTCAAGGCAATGCACTTTCCCCATTTTCTAGTCATCTGACCCCCTGTAGCTCCCGACTTGTCATAGGTCAGAGAGAAAGTAAAATATTTTTTTAAATTATTTCATATTTAACTGTCACTTGTCAATCTAATGATGGGAAGGTTTTGTACAAGTAAATTTAAATTCAAATTAATTTTATGAGAAATCTCTACCAAGAAATTTATGATGGATTGGCAGGACTAGTGGCTTTCATGTACTTGACAAGATTTAATTTCAATGCTTTCTAACTTTCTCCTTTCATAAATTATTTTTCTTGGAATTTTTTTTGCGCTTTTCCTACTGCAGTCAATTGGAAGGAAGATGAATAAAAAAACATGGAGGGTATTAAATTTGGATCGGTTTCATAAGAATGATAATTCCATAGGGAATTATTTGTATTCGTATTCACAACAAAGACTCGCCTACTTCCTTTCAGTTGAAAATAGGAGAAATGAAAAGAGAAAAAATTAGGGTTAATGTCAAAAGAAAGTTCCACGATTTCTCTCTCAATTTCACTCAAATTAAATAAAACACAAAGAATATTTACTGATTTAAAGGAAACCCCCCCCCCTCCCAAGTACGTCTTCTTTTATAGACAAGACATAAATTAAATGGAGAATTTTACTTTGAAAATCTTCCTTCTCTTCACAATTGTTACTTTACGCACTACCTCAAAATAAAAGTTGTAGGCGGGAGGCGGGAGGCGGGATTTCCCTTGTGGGAAGGAAGGACGAGTACCTTAAAAATAAACAGGCGCTTTCATCTTGTACATATGAGTATGTAAGTACATGTAATGTATTAAAGTAGAGTGAAACTACACATTTTGAATTCATTTGTACATGATTTTCTAATGTTATCATTTTATTTCACATTAAATTATTTTTCTCTCACATACAATCGATATTACAGGAAATGTGCGATGGGTTAACTAACAATGTTTACGTACATTACATTTAATAAAAATTAATATTTACCAATATAATTTTAATTTTTATCATTCATTCTTTTAATTGGAGTTTTTATCCTCCTCTCAGCCTCAAACCTCTTGCTAGTCGTACGTGTGTAACTCCACATTTTTTTCTCAGTCCCAAAACTCCAATTTTTATTCCTCACAATCCATATTTTAGTAATTAATATTAAATTAATTATTTTTTTACAATAAAATAAACAATTTTAATTAATAATTAACAGTACAATTAATTCATGAGAGGCCGAGAGATGAACAGAGTACAATTTAATTAAGATTACCTTTTTACCTAATTAAACATATAATTATTATAATTTACAAACAACAAAGTTTTGTGATAGGACAATTACATGTGGAATATGTACAGTGAGAGTGACTAACTTTAAAAGGTGAGCTACAATTAAATTGACAATTAATTATATTTTATTTGTACCTTGTTAAACCCTAATCGTCGTGCCAGAATTTTGTGTGTTGATTTTTAATACAGAATTTAATATTTGTGAGTCGAAAGCCTAAAAGACTATTTTTTATATCTGTAAATATGACTTTATTTAAGGATAAATGACAAGATAAAGTTTAATGTTTTAAATTGTACCGTAATTTGTTGTATATTCTCCATTATAATTATATATATATATATATATATATGTAGGGTAGAGAGTGACAAAATATTGAGAGAACAGGAGTTTTAATAAATGCGGAGAGAAGCCTCTTTATCTTTTCTTTCTTTATTTATTCAAATATTCCTAACAATATAACAGTTCCACATTCGTGGTCTAAAGGAGAGTAGTGATCACGTTGACCTCTGACACAATACTGACCCTTCTAAGGGTCTCTTGTAATAAAGAATTCATGATTTTCTTTTCTCCGCCAATCATTTTACATTTTACTCTAACAATAATTAATTCTATAAAAACGCGGAGCGAACAATATATATAGTCTTGTTGTACTGAATGTAGAGTCAACAGAATTATATGACCGTCTACGAGTTTTCTTTTGTACTTTGACAAAATTTATTTGCCCCTGCCCCCGCCCACTTCCGCTTTCCCTCTTCCTTGCTCTCTCTCTCTCTCTCTTTCATGACAATTTACGAATTTAGAATTAATTTTACACAGAATTTTGTACGGAACGCTCTGTGGGTGAACATTTTGGTTTGGTGATGAGCTCATGAAGTCTTAGAGTTAATTGAAGACTCTGTATGCGTACTGTGCAGTGTGCTTTACATCGAAAATGAAGTTTTTTCTCTCTCTTTGTAAATTTTTCCAAATTCCCTAATTAACATTGAAACAATAAAGTAATTTAATTATTTCTAATTTAATTTATGTTTAAATAGTAAAATGATAAATTATATTAAAATAAATTAAATTTAAATTCTTACTTGTAGTAGTAGCTCCAAGAATGATGGAAGGTTTTTTATTTTGAAGATTGAGAAAGTCATTGAGGGTGTAGTAGGTGGTGTAAAATCTAAGGACTTTCCCCTCAGCCATAGCCCATTCATGGACCTCCACTTGAAACTTTGGATTCCAATTTCCTTTGACTCTGACAAAGCTCAATCTCGTCACTTCTGTCTCATTCCCCGTAAAATATTCTGTAGACTTGTACACTGTCACATCTTGATAAATGGGTACACATAATTGTTTTGGTCCATCTGTAAAAAACCATTTAAATTACAATTACTTTCACAAATTAAATTAAAAAACTAGTTCATCAAAACATATTCTATTACTTTGTCAATTATGTCATGCCCAAAAATTGATTAAATACAAATACACGTACTTTCTCCCTAATTTCTATTTACATATTTATTTATTTAACAAAATCATCCATCATCAAATATTGGAGAGAGAGAGAGAAAGCAGGACAAAGTCAATAAAAAGAATGCACTTTTTACTTTAATGACAATAAAAAGAAAACAACAAGAGAAGACGAAGAGGAGAAAAACCAAAATAAACTAACCATCCAGTGCCGTGGGTGAGACACATGTAGGACAACAATGACCTTCCAATTTAACTAAATTGGGACATTGTAATTCAGTAACGGAGGGACACGGAAGTCGACTGCATTCAATTCTATTTTATTTTGTACAATTAAAATGGGAAGATTGTTGATTTTCATCAATTAAAAATTTTTTTTTTATTCTCCATTCAACAAATTGTAAACATTGACACTCACCGACTATGTAAACATTTACAGAGTACACATTCCATGGAGCCAAAAGGGCCGATAATCGGGTGCCACGTTTGGCCGTGAAAATAAAACCTAGAGAGAGAGAGAGAGTCAAGGGAATGAGGTTCAATCATTTGGAATGTCATGTAACACGAAAATGTTATTTTTTTGAAAAAAAATTCCTTTCTCCTCCTTTGTAATCAGTAACCACCACGTTAAGACATAAAATAATATATTATTCACGCTAAATAGGCTGTCATTATTATGAAATAAAAGAGAGAAAAAAATAAATTGGCTCAAAAATTACTAGGTATGTCTTGTTTACAAAGACATTCTCAACCAATAATCATTTATGACAAAACCAATAATTTTGAGGCCAGTCTAAAAAAGTCTTTATTCACAATAGACTAGTAAATAGTGGTGTAATATTGAGTGAGTGGTGAAAAAAATAATTTTTATGTACTCTGTACTCACTCATCACTCACGCAGAAATTTGAATGTCAAAATTTTGTATGTATTTACTATTTATCGAGCTGATACTTTGCGTGAAAATTGTGTCAAGGAGTCAAGATTAAATTGGAAGGGGAAAAAAGAGGGAGAGAAAGTAAAAAAAAGAAAGTCCCCTTACTTTCCAGCAGAAACGCAACCGGCACGTTTACTAGCTGTTGCCAATAGCCGGTGGTTGATAATAAAATGTTTGCTTGCTTCTTGAGACGTTGTTGTAGAGGCTGAGGATGAGGAAGAAATTTGAGGAGAAGGAACATTGACTCCGTCTTGCTCATTGTTAGTTGTTGTTATTGACGTGTACAAATACTGATACTGAGCATCAGCAATATCATTCATGTCTCCCGACCTTTCAGCTGACTTTGGTTTTTGACCGCTTTCACTCCCCGTCACTCCTCCTCCTCCCCCCGTCTTCTTGTTTACACTTTTCCAATCCGCTGTCAACAACAATGACAAACAAGGCAAGTGAGCATCCTATTAATAATACTTGTGCTTTCTCCATATTCTTTTGTGAAATGTACAGCAAAAAAAACTTTCTCTTTATAGTTTATAGACAAGTCTCTCTCAAAGTTGGCTACACACACACAGACACACACACACTTATAAATTCGCATGTGAGTGGAAGTGGACAAGAATATAATGACGTGAGGATTGAGATTGAGAATACTTTTTTTTATTGATACTTTTTTTTGGAACAAACTCAAAACAATTTACTCTATGAGTAACAGTATACGCATAGCGTGATCAGGAGCAAAAGAATTTTCCTTTGAATGACAGCATAATCTACGTTTATCAATGTAAAAAACTTTATATTACTTTTTGATAGAGGTTGAGGGGTTTTTTAAAGAAAGAAAGACTGAGGAATTCTTTTGTTGATAATATTCGTGTGGTTTATCAAACATTTGTAAATTGTTTGACCAGTCTTGAACGCACCCATCAAAAAATATTCTCATATATTGTTACTCAACCAAAAAGAAAATGAACGCCCACCCCATTGAGTAAACAACACGTGCCCTTATCAAAACTTTCATACTAACCATGTGTGTGTGTAGTGTGTGGTTTTTTTGTTTTTGTTTTTATCAAGCCAATGGACTTTAAATTGACTTGATCTGTCTCTTTGATAAATATCATTTGAATCATGTTCTGTCACTTTTTGTACAGTGAGAGAGAGAGAGAGAAAGTTTTTTTTTACTAAGAAAGTCATTACTCATGAGTAAATATGCATATTTAGTACAAAAAGATGTAAAATAATCATCTGTATTGAATTTACCACTGCACTTGGCACAGCAAGCTTCCTTGACGGTGGAGGATGAAGTGATTTTACCACAATCAAAATCTGAACATGATTTCAATGTACAGAGGACCATTCCAGCCTGAAATATTAAAAGACTATTTTTTTGATCCAATTATTGTGTAGAGACCACAAAGAGTCACCTGAGTCCACCATCAACACCCACACAATCAAATTTTTATAAGAATGACCTTAAATCCTCTATTGTGTCTCCGCACCCGGAAGGATGTGCGGGAGTAGGGAGGATGCCCTTTTTTTATTCAAGTTGTCAATGAGCCCCCCCCCTCCTCTCCCCTTTTCCAAGATTTTTTTTTGGTCTATACGTACGTCGTACCATTGGGACAGATATAAATTGATACTTGTCCCTGAATAGTTTTCATGGGTATCAATTTGAACAGCTGGCTGGGGTGTGTGTATTATTTGACAATGAAAAAGCCCCCTCCTCTTACCCTTCTAGATAATTCGAATTATGTACCACAAATTTTTCTATTTTTATTCACTCCCCCGGTATACTGATATTTCATCTTCTTAATAATTCAAAGGTTTACTGTTTTTTATCGTAAAAAAAACTTTTCTGTAAAGAAAAGAAGAAGGAAGTGTTCAATGAGAGAAGGGAAACCGGAAGGAGATTAAGTCATATCCGGAAAAAATAAATTGAATCGAACGAGTCTTTCCATAAGAAAAAAGAGACAAGTCGTGGGCGGAATGAGATGGAAAATATTTTTCCAATTTTTGTCATAAAATGATCCCAAGTGTAGGTACTTTAGTACATTTTAGAATAGCGTCATTTTGTCTCTTGAGCTATGACATGGAGTATTTATTTTTTATTATTATGAGGCTTTCCAGCTTGGAATTTCCTCGTAGAGTTCATTGGGTACACTTATTGACTATGACCTCAAAGTTCAAGTTTTTCATGGTACTAATGGCTCATCTGATAAAAATAGATTGAGTATGAATGAGAAATATAATATAAAAAAAATGTTCATTGACAAAAGATATACAATTTAAAAGAAATTAAGACGCTTACTAATCTCATCCCTTTCATTGTCATGCTACAGAAGAAAGAAAAGACCCGCTTTTAGCCCGGGAATAACCCGGGGAAGTAAGGGGAGGGTTGTGAAATGAGTTTGATGGGTTGTGTCAAGTAACATGAAAGAAATGTTCCATATTTGATGCAAAAAAAGAGTAAAAATTACCTGACAACTACAATGCATGCAATGATCCCAATGTCGACTAGAGATGGGAAGTCCAGTGAGATCAGAAGCAAAAGAATCTTTATCACGATAAACTAAAAGAAGAAAGAGAAAAAAAGAATAAATTAATTAAATAATTTTTTTAGTCAATAGCCAATCAGTATATTTTTTGTTGGTTGAATAGTTTCAAGGATGACTTAAAAATATCAATAAATGCTGACATACTCTTTCCTTGATGAAGACAAGAGACATGCTCCAAGTTGGCGTTTACTAATGGATCATCATCAGTTTCCTCATCATCGTAATGACTGCTGCTATCTTTTTCATCTTGAGAAATAGTTTGGATTGTGGCAGACGTTCTCCTTCCGCATGCCTCCTCACAACACGCATTAATTCCTTCCGATTCAGCCTTCGTCAGACCGGCCATCGCCTTCTCCATGGTCGTCACACTCTTCTTATTTCTTTCTGTATCCAAAGAAATGGAAATATTTCGATCCCCACCACCACCACCACCACCACCACCATCATCCTCATCCCCAATCCTCCTCTTACTTGTACTCGTACTCCCATTCACCGCACAACAGTCCAAATTTGTACAGTTCAACTTACCCGTCTACACATATACACACAAGACAAAAACATCAAAATAGTTTTTTTTACAAGGACAACAACTTTCACTGTGTAGCCACCCTCCCAAAAATATTCCACATTTATTATGAAACAAACAAGGGAGACTTCTCTCAAGGCAAAAAATAATTATGCATACTAAGTAAGTTACCAAAGAGAGAAAGGGGGAGAAAGTCCCTGCACTTGAATAGCAAGTTCCCCCTCCTCCCCTTCAACTTGTCACTTACTATTCACCTTGCATACTCTTCAAACTTTAAAACTGACTGACAGACTGACGTCAGGCATCTTGCCCAATTTCTATTAACTTTCTCTTTCTCTCTCTACAATTCCTTTACAACCACGTGCTACAAACTACAAAGATACTACAGAAATTACTTAAAATCCTTTAAATTACATTTCACTTTCTCCACCAAAAGAATTATATATATATAGAGATAGCCAATCTAAAAATATAGAGAGAATAGAGAGAAAGTCATCATGATGCTGAATTCAGTCCGAGTCGTGATTTTCATATTAATCACAATTTATTTTGTCTTAGACTAGAACAATAATCATTGTACAATGTAGTTAGTTGCTAATTGTAATTGCAGGACAAAGAAAAATGAAACTCACCTTTGTACAAGTACAAACGACGCAATGAGGACTCGATGTATTCGCATGCCAAACTTGCCCGGGTAAATACTGGCGGGTTCGAAAAGTGCATCGGATATTTTCTGTTGGTGACTCTGACTCTCTCTTTGTCATCCCATTTTCTCCTAGTCAAGTTAAAAGACAGAGAAATACACATTAAAAAGATTTTTTCGACTGGAAACTTGTCTTTCTCCAACTTTTGTCGTTTTCCTTGGGAAACAACGAGAGAGAGAGAGGGCTTTTGTTTCATAGTCTTTGACAGACACAAACAATGGAACGTACTGTAAAATTCAGCAATAAACTAAAAATTCATTTTTCTCTGGGACCCCCAAATCTTTGATAAATAAATGAATTTGAATGAGACACCATAAAATCTACTTTAATTACAAAGAGAAAGCAAAAGAGACTGAAAAAATTGGGCAATTATCCCCCACAGTCAGAATCTGAAACAGTTACTCGAGTCATTTTGAGGGTTTACGTAATATAAAAGTAAAATGTGTATCTGTACAGATAAAAAGAGAGGGGGGTTGTATTTAACAAGGTTGAATAGACAGATTACTAAAGAAAATCTTTGACTTGGTGTAGTCATTTTGCTCATTTATTATACAAAGGTCAACATTATTATTTATCTATGACACTGTCCCATCTCCTCTCCTCTCCCTTCCCCCTTTTTCTCATGCATATTTCAAAGTGAAAACTTGTCAAATGAGCTAAACTTGTGATGTCAAACTTTCCCCCAGTCATAATCATAATTATGGGGAGGGGCAAGGAATTTTTGATGGTAATTTTTACACACTATTTTTCAAGGCCTTTCTTTTTATATTAATTTATCATTCAAACGGGGATACTTAGACTTTACAGTTTTTTCAAAGATGAAAATCTTTTGACCTCAAAGAGTAAACTTACATGTTTGACAGCTAATTAGTGACGATAAAAACAATATTCTGAACAAAATTAACTGAAAATACACCAAAAAAGTGTTAAGAAAAATGTGAAATACGTTAAAAAACAAACAAAATGACAATTTCTATTATAGTTAACAACAGGGGTTGAAAAAACAAGAGAGGCAAGAAATATTAAAAGACAAACATGTCAAGAATTGAACACGCAAAAACAGATGATACAATTGAAATGCATGTAAAATACATATATAAAAGGAGGAGAATGAATGGAGAAATGGGGTAAATTGGTCAAGAAATGCGAGAGAAAGTGAGGGAGGGGAGGGGGGAAGGAGAGGGTTGAGTGGAAATAGATAAATATTAATAGATGAATGAATAACCTGCACTGACGTTGGCGTGGACCGTGGTAGAAGAAGTGAAGAGAATAAAAAATCCGAGCACAGTTGAGAGAAGAGTAGTTGACTGCATGATTAGAATGAGAAATATGTTAAATGATCATTGAGACAGCCTGAGAGGATAATGAGGGGGTTAAGATGAAAGGGAGAGAAGGAGATGGAAGGAAATAGAAATTGAGAGAAAGTCGGCAACCAGAAACGAGTCCTCTCTTCAGAGTGCGAGAGGGACGGGGAGAAAGCGATATCTTCAGAATAGTGAATGGGGCTTTCCTTTTGGTTTACAAGGAAGAGAGAGAGAGAAAAAAAGGAGCTTGTACGTTGGGAATAGGAACGATGAAGAACTTATAAATTGGAGCTGGTAAAAGTCGAGTTCTAAAAAGACGACTGAGACTGTCTGAAGTACATTGAGAACTACAAATTTCCCATGTAAAACAACGACTCTAGTTTACTTTTCTCTCTCTTTTTCTTACGCGTACTCTTAGTAGTTTAAGAGCCAAGCATTGGCTCTGACTTTCGTCCATTCAGTTTATACGGAAGTTTTCTTGGCCCATTCCCGTAAAATGCTGGGGCATTTCGTTTTGCACATGTCCAAAGGACTGTCTCTTTAGATTCTATTTTTTCCCTTTTTTTTGATTACTACTTTCATTCCATGAAAAAAAATCTAAACATTCTTTCAACTACTTTTTATATAATGAGAATGTAATGCAAGGGATTTGAAAAGGATTTTTTTTTATTGTAATCCATATTATCATGATAAACTTTTTACACAAATATTAGGCTAAGTTGTTTTCATTGGCTCATCCATAAGAAATTATGAATCAAACCCCCCTCCCCTCCGCTCAAGACAAAAAGAGTTGATCCGATTACAGGCATCTTTTTTGTGTCACAGATGAAAGGGAAATGATAGTGTGATGGGTGGGCTAATAAATAAAAATAATTTTTATGTACTAGAATGACGTCAGAGGCTCTCAAATGAGAGATGGACAAAAAAATACAATTCATTTCTTTCATGTATCTCTACACTCTCTAGCTTTTAATCGTTTACGGTTTAATGTGATATATCTATCTTATACAATAAACTTTATTGGGTTGAGTAGGAGTGGATTACGAGGATGAGGTCATCAAAATGAATTAATTTCCTTTTTTTATGACAATCCAGTCAGGAAAATTGTTAATTTAATTATTGTCTTTCCAATAATAAATTAATTGTTTAATTTCAAAGTCAAATTAAATGCCACTTGCTATTATTCAATAGTAGGTCAGGTTAATTAAAACTGCGTACGGCATGCGTAAATGAACAAGATCCCTTTCTGTCACCAAAAAATAGCCAAATTTTATGTAGGAAAGCACAAAACCAAGATTTAACTATTGAGTCATTTCAATTTAGAATTTTTTGAACAGCCTGCAAATGTCCTGGAAAGGCCATTACACTTGAAACCAAGTTAAATTAAATAATAGTTTAATTAAGCTATCAACATATTATACATACAAATTATTATTTTTTGGTTCTGACAATTGAGTACTACACTTCCTGCTGATATAGGTATGTATGGTAATGGCAATGTAATGACTTGTACCCCCCGTTGTATGGCTTTACATGTTATCAAATTTTTTTGCTTAAAACCACAGTGGTTTCCTACTCACAACTATACAAATGTTTAAATTATACTCAGAATTCTACGACGAACCTACCCAAGATTATATGAGCCATGAGGTAATGTGTATAGGCTCCTCCGTATGTATATTGAGTAAATTATAAAAATTGTACATTTTCAATTTTATTTTGTTAGAAAAAAATATTCCAATTTACTTGTAGTTGAACAAGTAGTTTTTAGTTTATGAAATCAACTCACAGCATAAAGAAGAAAAAAAGATTTTTTTTTGGAAACTCATCTAAGTGGAGCATTTCTTACATTTAATTCTTTGTCATTTGTCTTGAAAAGAAAGATCTAAAGAAAATTTTACTTTGAGGAATACTCACAATGAACATTGTACTGGTCTATGGATGAAATACATTCATGAGTAACCTCAGTGACCACAATGAATATTAAACCTACTCCCCCCACCCCCATATAGAAATAGTCTAAGACCGGCATCCATTCCCAAAAAGACTCCTGTACAAAGTGTATAATGCGTAAAATGGTTATAGAATAAATATGTATACATTTTTAATATAGTTAAAATATTTTGTGGTTAAAATACATAACAAATCAAAGTCACTGGCATTTTGTAAAGTAATTCCACAACAAAAAAAACCAAAGGGGTTTGAGTTGAGGGAATGATAAAGTTGGAATAAAATATGTTTCTTATTAAAGTCAAACCAAAAATTAATGCTATTGCGTATTTAACTGTAAAATAATGATATTAACGTAGACACACACACACAAGTCAGTCAAATTAAATTAATAATCGTTCAATTATTCTAATAAAAGGGAGTAAGTAGAAACTAAACTCCATTTTGGGTTTCATTTCTTAATCAGCTGGTTTTTCCCTCATTTTAATTTTTTTTAAAGTTAATTATTTTAGAAGTGTTCATTTTAATTTATTTTTGTAATTAACAGAATAAAAAGTGAGCTTGAAAATTATTTTATTATTTGGTGGTCCTACCTAAGTGTGAACTAATGAAAGGAACAAAGTTTTTGAAGAATTTTTTGTCAAGTTGACGACGAACAAGATGCATAATAAGGGTGTCCATAGTAGCTCTTCTAGACCACTCAAGATTACTATCGTGAGATTAAAATCAAAATTAAAATGATTGACAAAAGACATTTAACTTTTTTGTTTTGTACAGGTGGGAGATGGCAATGTGGGGAAAACTAGCCTATTAATTTCCTACACTAAAAATGCATTTCCAGAGGACTACATTCCTACAGTGTTCGAAAAAAACATCAAATTTTTTAAAATTGAGTGGCTTTGGATAGAACATGAAGAAAAATAATTAAAAATATATTCTCAATATTTTTGCAGATTCGATAATCACAGTCAGACTTGTACGGTGGATGGCATGTCATACACGTTAAGTTTATGGGACACTGCAGGTAAAACAATCGTCAAATAAATTGTCAATAAATTTTAATAAATTCATGTAAATAAATTCTTCACTGCTAATTGTATTACAGGGCAAGAAACATATGACAAATTGAGACCCCTGTCATATCCCAAGGTAAATTTATTTAAATTCTACTAATTGCCATCAATCTTAAATTGAATCTTACATAAAAGAGAACAGTCAAAAAATTATTTTGCTGGTTTTATTTCAGACGGATTGCTTTGTCATTTGTTATGCTTGTAATAATAAATCCTCCTTAGCTAACGCCGAATTAAAATGGGTGCCGGATATAAGACACCATTGTTCCAAAAAAGCAACAATCATCCTAGTTGGTAATTTTTTTACTATTTAATGACATGAATTTATACAAATGAGTCATACACTTTGTTCTGATTAAGTTTTCTTAAAATGTTATCACAAAAAATGACTCATTTAACACACAAGTAGTCACAAGTCCTTAAAGATAAATTATTTTTGAAGAAATTCCTTTTTTGGTTATTTTATTTACTTGGCTCACTTCTATTTATTAGGTACAAAAGTGGACATGAGAGAAAGTTGTGTTGACCCTGTGACGGAAAAAGAGGGAAAGCGCATGAAAAATAAAATTAAGGCTCATTCATTCATTGGTAAAAAATCACCATTAAATACATTTTTATATGTTATACACCTGGACAATATTAATTAACCAGTATTTTTTAAACAAAAGAATGTTCTGCTAAGACAAGACAAGGCCTTGATGAAATATTTGATGAAGCTGTGAGAGCTGTCATGAGACAACGTCATAAAAAAAGTGTCTGTGACCTTTTGTAATCTTTTTAAGTCACTGGAGAATTTATTTGACAAACTTTCCAGTACACTGTACTTTTTTTAAAATTCTTGAATTAAGTTAAATTTTAGAGAAAGTCAAGACAAATTGTAGAATAGCCAAACTTATTTATGTTATAAAAACTATTTAAATGATTAAACTGTGTAAGGAATTTAAAGAACGAATGAAATATGAAATTTTGTGTGAAAATGAGTAGACAACAAAAAGGAAATAAAGTGGCATCACGAATGATGTTTGATTTTAATAGGATCAATCTTTTTTTTTCTGTTCCACTTTCACTACCAACTATCATTCAGTCTCAACAATTCTTATTACTTTTGAATTCACCATCAGGACTATACTACCTATATAGAATTTATATAGGTTATGTATTCATAGATAAAGTGTGTATGAATTCAAATGAATTCAATTAATGTAAATGTGAACCTCTTTAAACATTCCAAAAAAAAAATCTTACAAGCTAACAATAATGAGTTACACTTCAATATTTCCCCCCAAATTAAATTTATAATATCCAGATACACTCTAAATGTATTTATAATATATTCTATTCTTATCATAAATAAATGATGCCAATCAATTCCAACTAAACATACCATTGATTGGGTTAAAATTAGTAAACATTATTAACAACTCTCAAGTTCTAAAAATTTGATACATAAAAATGATGACAAATGCAACTGTCATCAACAAATTACAATAACATAACACTAATTCATAATTAATTAGGAATCCTACAAAAAAAACCATTTTTTCTAAATAAACCTACGTCACCGGATTGATAATCAATAAAAAATTACAATATTATAGCTTAGTAAGTAATACCACCGAAAAAAAAAATTTTGAACAATGAAAATGGTCAATGAAGGCTGATATTCGATTCAATTCTGTAATTAATTCTGTCCAGATTTTTTTTACATTATAAAGAAGACTACCTAATAAATCTACTCGGAGATTTGCGGGATATGATCCATAAATTATGGATCATAATGTAAATTATTACATAATATAGGAAGAATCAAATCAGTACAATGAAATATCTTGAATAGTTTAACAAGTCTTTACCAGTTCTGAATCAGTTAAATATAATAAAATTATTTATATGTACAAGTAGTAACAAAACTTCAGAAAAATAATATCATTGTGGAAGTTGTAATATATTGACAGTTGACAAGTATAATATGTGATATCGGACCTATATATTATTTAGTACAAGATGAATTTATTACCCTAAGGTACATATATATTTATGCCTACAAGCTACTTTACAAAGGAATAAAATGTAATTAAATGTATTATTATTTCTTATATCAGAGTACCAAGAACAAGAAGGAGGTTAGAGGAAATAAAACGGGTCAAGATTTCTTGTGGGTACTTACGATTTCAATTATTTTGTAACATCCGGAACGGGGATATACAACAACTACTGAAAATCAACTAATATATAATGTGACATACACAAAAAATTGTCAATTGTTCAAAGACATTGACCAATAGGTAGCCAGACACTGAATACAATTAACAAAATATGTAAAGAGTTCAGGTTATCATTCTGTAGATTAACCTCTATTACAAAACAGTCTCTGAGGACTGTTTTACAAGTCAAATTGTGTATTGGAAATAAATAAAATGGGATAATAATAATTACTAAATAAAAATGTTGAAAAAAATTAATGTCTTGACAGACTGTCAATGACAGTCATGGTTTGCAAAAAAACAATATCTTTCCAATAGCGTTCAAATTAGAGTCTCAAACTTGTACTGAAATTATTGTCTTTTAAAAAAATTAATTAGTTTAGTTTTATCTTAGCATACACTGTACTGTTTTTTTTAGTTGACGGGCTGGCCTGAGAATATATATATATATTTGATTCATATTATTTTGACATAAGATTTGAATATATAACATATTATTTGTATGTTTGATACACAGACTAGAAAAAATATTATATATCAATTGAAGTTAACATTGTACATTTAGTTGTGAAAATACATTATGTGGAAGATTTTAGTTTGAACAATTATAACATGATTCTCAAGGTATGTGTGTATTCTACTACGAAACATTTTTTTACTGTGAATATCCTGTAAATAAAAATTTAACGGGTTTTGTTTAAACAACAAAAACAAACGACAAGCTAGAGAAAGAAGGACTTTTACATACCTAGATATACATTTAAGATTTTCTTTAGCGGAATAAATTTTAAATGTAGATGAAGCAAAATTCAACATTATTGTTATTTATACTATTTTGAAATACTTATCTATATTATTAGTACATTGTAGTTGTAGCTTATAACTAGACATAATATTAATAAACCTTACAGAAGTAGTATAATAATTCATGCGAACCTTTATCAGAAAGAGGGGAAAATAAAATGTAAAATTTGATTACCTACACTCTATTACGTATTGTTTTTGGACAAAAAATGACAAAATTTCCAGAGTCAATGGGAAGCATCATTTTCGTGATTCGTTAATTAAATTTTCTACATAAAATATTAAATACATATATTCTCATTTACTCTCTTTTGAATGATGCTTACTAAAACATAAAGAAAAAGTTTAAATCACAGTTAAGATGACAGTGATATGGGATGACTTTTAAATTTTCGATGCATGATTTCAGCACCAGTGAATTCTAATATATTGTCTATTAGTAGTAGTTGAATTTTAGACCAAGATTTGTTGGAGACGAAAGACAACTAGGTAATTAAACTGTGTGCAGCTAACAAATGCCGAAGATTAGAGATTTCTCATGCAGTAAAATCGATTAATTATTAGAGTATATTCATATTATTGTGGAAAATAGTGAGCGTCCAGCGCTGTCAAAAAACTGATTTGATACCATATTGTTATTATTAATTATTTACAGATTATTCAATCTGTGGTACTTTAGTTTTTTTAGGAAGCCTATGAGTAGTTTCAATGTTCAGGATATATATTTTTCTATAACATATAGTGTACAACTATATGTACGTAATCACTTTTATCATCATCAATGAATGTACTAATCACAATATATCCTCTAATATATACACACTTTTAAACATCTTAAATTTATACAAGGTACCATTAGTTTTCAATACTCCTTTATGATTCTCTATCTCGCTTTAAGACTCAATATTCTTAATATCATCTCCATTAAAAGTAGCCCACGAAAAATATTATTACATACATGTAATAATATTGATAACAATTACAAAATAATTATAGCCTCTATATAGTCAAAATCTTAATCTTAACGTTCGGGTTTTTATAACTAAAGTCTAAATCAGTTTATAGTGTGGGTTTCTCATTTTATAGCTACATTATATGTATGTACGAATTTCTATGCAATACTATTACCTAAATATTATTTGCTTAACACGTACTCTCAAGAAATAGGGTGCATGACATGACAGTGATATGGCGAAAGTCCTGTATATTCTTTTTACAAGGAAGAATGAAATTATAAGGTTTAAATCTTTTAACAACCCCATGTCCCCATATTTTATACATTGCAGATCATCTTTACAGACGATTTCACTTTGAATTGACATCCATTTTGGACTCAAATTCTCAATGCAATTCTGATTATGTGTACCTATCTACTTGTAGGGAACTATATGATTCTTATTATCATCTATTATTTTTAATGATTTTCTTAAAATTTTCTAGAACTGCGAAAATATTTTCATTCAAAAAAAACACACAAAACCACTAAACACGTTTTGCCGTCACCCTTTGCCTAGTCATTAATAAAGGATTGAAAATAAAAAGTTAAAGTCGAGTTTTCCACTATTAAATAATAAGAATAAATAATTATAATTAGAACATTATTACTTTGACATTATTTTGGATGTGGAGAGTCTTCAGAAGTGAGCGGGGAATCCACAGGCCTGGATAAAAAAAAGAAGAATTTCAATACATTGATAAATGTATTTACGAGAGAGAATATTCTCAAATGACTAATGGATGTACCATTGGTTTACTAATCATGTTTACGAAAAATTCGTAGCAATGTTAGTGAATAATTTTTTAACATACCTGAAAAATGGAGATGGTGAATCTGCATTGGAGGATATTGATTCAGTTTCTATTGAGTTTGGTGAATCAGTATGCCGTTGTTGAAGATCTGGACTTAAAATTTGTTGACCGTTATTCAATATATTGTGGTGCAGGTTATTGGTTGTAACATTTATTGCTACACTACTACTTGTTGTAATGGGCTGGACACTATATTGTTGCAGACTAGCATCCCATAGTAATCCACCAGTTCTTTTTGCAGGTTGAGGAGACCCCTGATCATGTTCGACTAAAAAAATAAATTTTACTTGTAGTTGGACTTAAAAAAGAGTACATTGGTCAGGTATATTTTTCCATTTCAGTGTGTATTTCTGGAATCCATACATACAAAACAAAACAACCTGGCATATTTGTATAAAGTACCTCTTGAAATTTTGAATGATGAAGGTTGAGGAGAACAATCCATTTGATTAGATTCCCAATCACATTTTCGTTTCACACCTATTTATAAAATTATTTGAATTAGGTATTATATGTTGTGGTAAAGAGGAGAGAAAGAGATGGTAATACTTTCTGAAGTACATATCCAACCAAGGAAATTTTGTCAACTTGTTAATTCCATAAAAAAATTAAAGAATACAAACATTAAAATTGAGCATACCTTGACCAATTGATAAAACACTAGGCCGTATAGCAATAGGACTAAGTGATCGACGAGAGGTAAAACTTTTGCGAGTCGGTGATGGAGATGAGAGGGAGGGAGAAAAACGGGACAATACACGAGGAGATGCGGTAGGTGATGAAGAAGCTGACAAGGATGTTGTGCCCGGTGGCATCGATAACCATAGTTGTTCGGAAAAACTAGGCCGTCTAGTAGTAATCTCCATCGACATGGAGTCCTACACACAAGAAGGTCATTAAATAAATATATCAAGTGTTACAATTAAATTCATTGTTTTTTATGAATCAAAATTTACCAGCGACAAATCCTCCCAAGACTGTGCAATATTTGCATTTCCATGAAATTCTTTTTCACTTGCCGACTCCCAATCGGCAGAACCAGAATTCTCTTGTCGAAGTTGACTAACACGACTCGGAGCTAATCCTGGTGGTCCAGGTGAGCTCGCTGGACTAAAGCTGGCAGAAAATCTTCGAGGTCGTGGTCCAGACAATGAGGCTAAAAAACCATTAATGGATGTTGACTCGGAGTCACTACATGACGTTGGATCTTTTGACTCATTAATTAAATGACTTGATGTAGGAGTAGTAGCTGCTGAAGAAGAATTTATTCTTGTCTCTCCCTGTGAAACCAATTGATGGATCATTGGAGCTGACGAAGATCTTTTTAAACTCTGATCTTGAAATGACCATTCTGTCCTGAAATGTCATAAAATGAAATCAAAATCAATTAAACTAAAAGTCTACATAACATACACTATTAACCTTTATTCTATCAGAAAGGAAAAGGAGAACAAAAAAAATCACTTGATTAATAATTAGTAGGTTAACTGTTAAGTATGTATATTACACTGAATATATTGCTGCAATACAGTTAAATACGTGTTCATTAAAAATATGTCAATAATATGACTTGATAAAATCAAATAACACTATAACATACAATAGGTACATTCTATGACATTTAAGCTAATTAAAAGTCCTCCTACCCAAATACTATTTATATTTCAAGTATAACTTTATCAAAAAAATGTATGAACCGTCAAGCTGATAATCATTATGACTTTGTTTAAATAAAATTGTACTAAATTGCGATTATTTTAAAAAACACATTTTAAAAATAATAAATAAATAAAATGAAATGAGTTAAAAACTTTACTGGTTTAGTGCAGTCCCAACAATAGATGATATTGGGCTAGGACAAACTCTTGATGTATGTTTAAAATGATTGTAAGGTTTTTCACTTTTCTCCATCGTTTCGCCTACTGTAAGGTTATTATGACACATTTTGTCTTCCATCACGAAAAATTATTTTTTGACTTGTTCAAATTTTGAGTTGTGTCAAGTACAACGTTGTAAAAATTAAATAATTTAAATACACGGCTCTTTAAACAGCTTTCACAGAGCCTTTTTGTATTTCATTTTGCACACCGAACAGATACTTACACATTGACTGAAAATCACTCTATTTGAAAAGAACAGAGACAGCCAAAGTTCTTCGACTCGTCTGTCTATAGCCACATTTATGTACGTCACTTGCCTATAACCCTATATCCTTTGAAAATTGTGCGGAACAAAAATTAAAATATAATCCTTTTCGAAAATTAAAATAAAAATTTCAAACTATATTCCCATTTAAATATCTCTTTCCGAAATTTAAAAAAGTCTTCGTAAAAAAACCCGACACCTTTCCCTCAGCAAATTATATATTTCTTTGTTACATTTATAAAATCTTTGTACATTTCTTTGTGTAGACTTTTGTATGTACGTATATAAAACTTTGAGCTGAGTATATACTAGATATGTATACAATGTATAACCTACGGTTCTTCATAAAATAGCAGAAAACATGTAAAAATACAAAATCGTGTGTCTGTACGTCATGAGTTTTGTAAAGTTTATCCATGCCTGTAATTTTATGAGAAATTCGAGAATTTATGAACACAGGTAAGTAGGTATTCATGCAATTCATATCAAACAAAGGCGAACATGGAATCAAAATTATTGGAGACGACTTGCTATCAAAAAATCACAGGACTAAATGAGTTTATTTTGTAAATGAATGAATCTGGATTATATACTTATATTCCGTCCATTAATAACAACATGTTTTTAATAAATAAGTATTTTGTGATAACAAAAGTTCCTTACTAATATACTTAATATTTACGTGAGTAAAATAATAATTACTTTTTGGGTCACTCAGTCATATAGAAATCAATAATTAACCCACGCTTAAAAATTAGATATTTTTTCTGTTTCTCTCTTTTGTATATATCATAAAATTTTACAAATGCACATTTCCAGGCGTATCAAACCGTCCTTTTTTGCTCTTTCACAAAAATCATATCATACACTTCTCTCACCATGTAATAATAATTATTGTACAAACAAGAGCTTTATATTTAGAATGTAATAATACATTACATATTACATATAATTAATGTTACATACATATATCATATATTATTCCACTTCATGATTTTGAATTTCCATTTAACCATTTTTGTGTGAGAGCATTACACCAAAAAAAAGACGCTTAAAAATTTAATTTCATATATTCATATATAAAGGGTAAAATTTTTTTAAAAAAAATTCATCCAACTATTTAAACTTAAACAGATCAAACACTTGAATGTAGAAGAAAAATAAAATTCATCATACAGACTAAATTTTCCGTAAGTCCAATACAAACACACTTCCGTCCGAGGCAGATGCACCCACTTTATCACCACGCGAATTCCAACAAACTTCAAAAATTCCTCCTGTCCCTTTATAACTGTGAACTAACTGCCCGGACTAAAAAAACAGCCCAAAGATTCATACAATTAACAAATGTTCATCTGTAATTAAATTTTAAAAAAAAAAACTACACCGTACAAAAAATTTTCTCATCATAAACGTACCTGTGTGGACCAGATATGAACACATTTGTCGAAACTACCAGATGCCAGTAAAAGACCATCCGGTGAAAAAGCGACACTATAAACTGGCTCAGTATGTTTCGTCAATTTATGTGTGCATTCTCCACGTTCGACATCCCATAGACGGACGGTTGAATCAAAGGATGCACTCGCTAAGATTAAATTCATATTTGGATTGTTGGTTCCGGGGCCCGTTGGTGACCATTTGATTGTGTAAATTTCCTTGGAATGCGCTTGGAGGTCATGAACGCAAGAATCTTGATTCATGGACCAAATCTATGAGGACAATATAACAGACAGCATTTCAATAATTGCCTTGCACATAATAATGAAACATTTATCCGTAGAGTATTTGAAACATGAACAATACCTTAAGAGTCATATCATCGGAGCAGGACGCTAAGAGTTTTCCTTGGGGATCCCATTTTATCGCATTGACTTCATTCTAACACCAAAGATTCATAAGAATTATTGCAATGGACTGTAGAGATAAAAGATATGTAAATGTAAAAATTCACACAGAGCTGTCAATGGAATTTACCGTATGTCCTTGAAACGACTTGATGGGCTTGTCTATTCCTAGTTTACACACGTGAATACATTGATCCGTGGAACACGATGCAAATGAAGTATTTGATTGCCAATCGACATCTAAGGCTGGAGCGTTGTGGAAAGCAAACTGTTGTGTACATTGGCCAGACCTACAATGAAAATTATATTTACAATTCATGCACAAAATTTTGTGGGTAAGTATAATGAAAAACTTGGAAAATGCCAGGTTTTAAATAATTATTAATTTTGTGCAAGTACTTACGCTGCATCCCATATGATGGTGGTTTTGTCTACCCCAGCCGACAAAATATAATTTCCACGCTTATTCCATTTCAATGCAAATATAGGCCCTTTATGTTGTCCTAAAGTTGATGCCAATCGACCTTCAGTTGTCCATATACGAGCATAACCATCATAAGAACCAGTGGCTAACAAAGTCCCATCACAATTCCAATCAAGCGAGGTAACATCTTTATTTGAGGGTACCTATGTATTCGAGAACAAACATGTCAATAAAAACATAATACTGGTCACCACATGTAAAAACATTTATAATTCAATTTAAATAAATATTAACCTCAGTTCCACCCTTTTGAATACAATGGCGAAGAACTAGTTGATTCTGTGTGGCTGCATTGTTGTCCTGCATGTTCCATATTCTTGCTGTTGAATCACCAGATCTACAAAAATGGTCAAATAATGAGCATTTACCCAACGTATTTATGAACAATTTAAATTCATAGTCTCTCTTACCCTGATGCTAATAAATCGGTTGTGGGATTCCAAGCACAAATAAATACTTCAGACTCATGGCCTCGTAAGACGGTAGCTTTGGTCTCTGGAATATTAATATTAGAATCCAAGTCTCCCCGACCTTCATTATTTCCGGGAGTGGCTAAACATTTCAAACAAAAATTTATAAATTAAAAATAAATTGTACAGAGCACATAATGTAAATATTCAATACAATACAAACATACAGTAAGGATGTTTGGTTGTGTCCTCTTGATTATTTTCGGTGGACTCTGTTTTAACCATCTTTTGTGCTTGTTGTTGCCTTGAAGCTACAACGTCCGGCATGACAGCGTCAATCAAAGACAAGGACTCAATCATTCTTTCGGAACCATCCTCTCCGATGGATATTTCTGCCTCGGTATATTGAAGACCTTTTTGTATGATGGACAGCAAAGCTGCTGGCGGTACAAGGGCTCCATTAATATTGGACTGTGAAATGTGGGACTCTATCCCAAAGGTATAGGCAGAATGTTGAAATCCTACAAAGGTAATCAAGGACAAAATTCACAAAAAATTATTAATTATCCCATTAAATTAAATTATTTTCACAATTGAGCCTGTCACATTTTCTTGATGTCAAATAAAATTGCATTCATACTGTTATGTATTATGTAATAGAAAATTGCCGATTTTTTGCCGACGCTATGTAAATTCACACGTAAATAATAATTTAATTTGTAGAGCAAGTAAATGACACTTACCAGATTCTTGAAGGTAACGATACACAAGGAAATTCACTTCATCACTTGAGAAGCTCATTTCCGTAGTTTAATTGTGGTATGCCCCTCTATAATAATTAAAATTACAAACCTTTCCAAATAAATCGGCTTCAAAAAATCCCGATTTTGGCGGAGAATTCAAATCGCTCCTTCCTTTTTTCCCATTGGATTTGAGCATTTTAAGCCCAGTTAAAGTTAATTGAGTTTTAATCAAATTATATGATTTGACAGCTTAGGTTTAGTAAATACACTTCCAACTCATTTACCTGGCTCTCTCACTCAACTATTAAACTTTGAACTCGAACTTTCAACGTCCTGGTCCGGAGTGCTTCCGTCGCACTCGTTTCAATTTATAATTTGTCCATCATCATTTAGTTTACAATAAAGCACTGGACTCGTCAAAATGTTGATTTTAGCCCCTGAAATCGCGTCCACTCTGTATAGGATTGGAAAATCGTTTAAATTTAATTTCAAGAATATTTTAACCCTATTCTTCTTCCCCGTGACTCTACCAGTTTTGGCATACAAATTTGTTCAAGCATTCAGACGTAGATTTGGTTATTCTAAAAGACCTCTGGAAGGAAAGGTACTGTATATCAAATTTTTAATTATTACATAATACTACAAATGAGAATTCGTAATTATTTTGTTTCTCTTTGATCTATAGGTCGTTCTCATAACAGGTGCATCTTCAGGTAAATAAAGTTATGAAATTCAAATCAAACCGTTGTAAATTTTTCCAATTCAGTTTTGTTTCCCTTTAAGCTCTATTACAGTTTTGACAGTGTCATTATATTTTGTGACTGTTTCAGGTATCGGTGCAAGTCTTGCCAAAATTTTGTACACTGCTGGCTGTCGTTTGATATTAGCTTCACGAAGACGTTCGGAACTTGAAAGAGTTAAATCCGAGTTGGTTCGTATCAAAACTGTGAGTTCATTAATCATGCCATGAAAATATTTCAATTTTAAATGCACAAATTATTGATCCTTGTTTCCTTAAATAGTTTGGACCAGTCTATGTGCCGGCTGTCTTAGAATTGGACTTGAGTGACTTGCATTCAATACCAAATAAATCGAGTCTCGCCTTAGAAATTTATGGACATATTGGTATGTTGATGCAAATTCTTTTTCTATAAAAATATGAAAAATAATTTGGTTTGACATTATGACATTTGACTTAATCTATACAGATATTCTAATAAACAATGCTGGAGTGAGTTATAGAGGATTTCTCATTGACACTGCCATTTCGTAAGTCTCCATCGTCTCATATATATTATTTACATGATGGGTTTTATTCCCAAAATGTTTTAAACTTATCATGTACTCTACAGGGTTGACCAGGAATTGATGGCAGTAAACTATTTTGGGCCACTTTGTTTGACTAAAAGTAATGAGTCTTTGACATTCTTAATTTTATGCATCTCACATTAAAATCCTTACTGTACACATTTTACAATTATTTATTATAAAATAATTACAGACATTGTCCAGTCAATGGTAGATCGACAATCGGGCCATGTAATTTTTGTCAGTAGTGTTCAAGGAAAAATTGCCATTCCCTATAGGTGAGCATCACATTCAGGAATTTCTAGCAAACAAGTACTTACGTAGATTTAATTGTCTTGTATTTTTATTTACAGATCGGCATATACAGCTTCAAAACATGCACTACAAGCAGCAGCTGATAGTTTAAGAGCAGAAATGAATGAATACAACATTGGAGTTACAACTGTGAGTCCAGGCTATGTCAAAACAAGTTTATCTCTAAGTGCTGTGACAGGGTCAGGACAAAAATATGGAAAAATGGATGAAACAACTGCTCGTGGAGATTCCCCTGACAGTATTGCTCAAAGAATTATAAATGGGTACTTAAATGGGGAAAAAGAGATTTTAGTGTGTTCGTTATTTCCAAGACTAGCAATATTTCTTCGTTATTTCTTTCCAACACTTTACTTTAAATTAATGGCCGGTCGAGCAAGTTCGGGCAAGCCCGAATAAGAAATTATCTAATAGGTACTACATAATATAGTATAGAGCAGTCATGATAATTTCAACATAACATAGCTTAAAGTCACTTAAAATTAAATCCAAAGACTTTAAAAGACTACTGTGATTCGGCGTCCAAGTTGCCAAACCTAAGTTTTTTTCCTATTATTTTTGATTTTAAGATATATTTAACACGAGTTAAATAATTATTAATGTATTTTTGAACATTTTTTGTTCTCCACATTTTTCTATAGTATAATGTACATACAGTGAGAAGAATAAGCATTTGACTTTATTGTTTTTATATTATATAATTTAATTATTTAATATAATAGTCTTACGTATCTGGTCTAATCAAGGTCTGCAAAAGCAAAAGCTAAAACGCCAAAGCCTACCAATTATGATAATATTAAAATAATAATTGTGACTTTATGTTATAAAAGTGATATGCTCAAATGTACAACGCACGTACGGAAATGTCATCTGATTTTAATAAGCGTTGTTTCCTTTAATTTTTTTGATGTTGTTTTTGATGACATTTCAAATTTTAAATAATTTTTATTAATAATGTACGAGGTATTCTATTATAATATGTTATAAAGGACTTGCACGGTTCATCAGTTCCTTTCATGTTGTCCTTAAATCAGTTTACATGAATGTTATTGTTTTGAATGACAATTGATGCAAACGACGTTCATCAATGCAAATATTTTTTGACGCCATTCACCTCAGTGTTAGCTAATTTATAAGACCAGGTCATTCATTAAATAACAATGACAATAATAATTATTGTTCTCTCTCTTTTTTAAGACAGCTAAAATAATTTTATGCAATTGAATCAAATAAAGGATACATTAATTATATCCTTGTTTATTATGTTCAAGATAGTTAATTTAAGTTAAATGTACATAAAACGAATCAAATGTCCAAAAAATTACTCGTAAATTTGTCATTGATGATACAAATGATAATGAATTATTGCCAAATGTTTCAAATTAAAGCTCAAGAAAATAATTCTGTACGCCTTGTTTCTCATTCTGTTGCTCATCATGTACTTTTTTGTAGGTTAGTGCAAATAAAAAAGATTAGGACGAGGTCATTGATGAAGACACTACAGAGATTTGGTAGTACGGGTATTATTCTATGACGTACAAAATACTGACTATTGGGAACAAATTGTTTTTTTAGGGAATGACAAGTCCTTGATTAGTATATATTTGGGTTTGGATGGTAGTAAGTCAATATTACAGATAGAATCTATACCTGTCCTTTTGACTAGCCAGAGGTATGAGGAATCTATAGATTGCCTCACTCTCATTCGTTTTTTCAGTCTCCCTCTTGACGTATGCCTCATTCGTTCTAAGCTGTAATGTAATAATAGACTTAAGACAGACGTGAATGTTAAGTAAATAAACTCAAGTGTGAGATCTCTTTGTATTAACTTGTTTCGGGGAGTTGAACAAGGAGAAAAATGTTTAAACGTGAAATGTAGAAGCATAGGATTTCCATCTTATTTTTCTTAGAACCTAACACGACATCCCCCATTTATATACACAATATTATTTAGGAACATTTTTAAAAACTTACTTCCTAATTCTACGTGGGTAGTCTGTTGAATTCTCTTTTTAAAATGGTCTATTGTTTTTTAAATATTCTACTTTTCAAACAAACAGGATACAATACTTAAAGATCAAGATCAAAGGGATCTTATGTAAGTCAAAAGGCGCTTTCACAAATCTTTATGCTAATCATTCAAGGTTATTTTAAAATTACTGTTTTCCAATTCATCTTTATAATTATGCATTTCATTAAATTTATTGAGCATTCCTAATGTGTAGGGATTCATCGCTTTCTTTTCTTTTGTTCGTTTTTTCACTGGTAATTTAACAGTGCACAAAAGTAATACTGAATTCATGACATAATTATTTTTTGGTCGTACCAAGAAATACTGGAGGATGGGTACTTGAGTTTGCCAAAAAGATGTAAAAAGAAAATAATTTTCTTTATGTTTTATGTATTGTGAACATGATTTGTAAAAAAAACCAGACTATGAAAAGATTCTTTGTATAATGCCGTAGTGAAAGTACAGAGATATGATTTTTTGGTGGTGTGGAAGAAAAAAAGAGATAAAATTTACCACAACCCTCTTCGTCATCATACCCATTTTGTTTTGAGGCTCAAAGAAATGTTATATAAAGTTAACTACATATTTCCGGGCAATAAAAAAAGCAAGAAAATGATTCTCTCTCTCTTTCTCTTTTCTCCAAAATTTGTATTGTGTATTAGGATATGTGGTTCATCATTTTTTTTACTTGATGGATTTATTTTTTTTCTTTGTAAATGCTTCATATTATGATATCAGGTACATTATACAAAAAAAAATACACATATTGCCTCAAGTATCCGTTTTTTTCTCGTTTTCATAGCTCAAGTCTCCATTTTTTATGTACTTTTTGTAGTTAATGTATATTATATCTGTACTCACAATACAGTACAGTACAATATAGTGAGAGAGTTCCAAATGTGCTTTGATTCAATAAGTAACAAGTATTTTTTTACGAGTTTTTTCGTCTCCCTTTATAGTTTGTATATATTTTAATATTTTCTACACGTTGCAAAAAAGAGGCATTTCACTAATTATTATTTACATAATATTATCTTTTCTTAATCTAATAGAGAGATATAGATTATTATTTATATTTATATATAATTTATAAGGTAAAAGTGTATCTTTTGTGTGTGTTTTTATTTTCTTTGTGTGTCTCAAATTTTTCGTAGTGGATTTGTGTTTTTTTCAGTTTTTTTTTGTACATAAAACATTATACGGTTCTCGTCATCTATTTGATAGTGTATACATTTTATATATATATTTTTTTTGCAATTTTATTTATAATATTTTTATTATTACAAAGTCTATCACGCATGTATATTTTTTTCATTAATATCAGTTAAATATACTTTTTAATTGTGTATTAGGTTAATATATTTTTTTTAAATAATGGAGGGGCTTGACACCCAGTGCGGATTTTTAATTTCTGTTTTCTCGGTTTGAGTACCCACCGTCCTCGTTGTTTTTTCTAAATTCTTGACCAAATTCCTCATCTCATGAGCGAGCGTGATTAATTCTGATTGGATTTCAATTGTTGAGGCATTGTCACCACATTCCGAGAGTGACCTTTTACTTGTCCCGTTCTCTCTACTTAGCAGGGGTGACTTACTACTGAAGGATCTGCTGTCTTCCGATCTGTACAGACAAAAATTAATTGAAAATTAAAAACAACGTTAGTGACGTCATAACATTTGCATAAATGCGAATTTGCATTGCAAGTAAAACGAGAGTGACTAGACAAGATAATGTGTATTTTATTCAACTCTCATCTGTCCAAATTGTATAATAAGACTAGACGTCCCGACTTTTTTTGTTGGAATACAGATTAGATGTGTGTGAATTCCCAAGAGGTCTTTTGTTTTAAATTTTTTTCTTTTTTTTCTTTTAAAATTGAAAGAGTGCCTTGATATATAAGTACAAACGTAACATTTATAGAGTAAGCAACTTTTACAGTTATCATTGCTAATAAATCAACAATAGTTGTTGATCCATTGACAGGTCACTAGAGTACAAAAGTGTAGAGATGTTATAAATGGATAAAGTGGAGATTGGGGATTTTATATAGTAAAAATAATGTACCTAGCAGTTAACAGCCGTTTCTCATCATCTTCCTCTTCCACTTCATCGTCTTCACTGATTGAAGGCAAGGTCAGTGAAGTTTGACCACCAGGCCCATTTTCTGATTCAGCAGCATCCGCTTCGTACCTTTAAAAAATCATGAGAAGAATGAAATCACATGGTTAAAGACGAGACAATTGTCTCTAGTGTGTTGTAAAGGGATAGACATTTCAAACAATGTTGTAAAAAAAACATTTTACAGGCTTTCTAAAAAGACAATCAGACTTTACAGAATTTTCTGACAAGAAAAAAAATGTTTTTTTCAGATAATATACAGTACTATTACTTTTACCCTAAATTTCAACATCTCTCGACAATAACAATACAGTGAGTACAATAACTATCACCTAAAGTTAACAATTTCCGCATCCATTTTATGGTAGACAAAAAACATAAATGAGGAGAAAGTATTGCGAAATACTGGAAATACGGAAATAATATGGAGGAGTACTATAGTGATCATTTTCAGTATTGGTGCGGTCATAAAATGAGAGACGAATTTAATGGAATTTTATACTCACCCCTCTCGTAAATTGTAAGTGAGGTCGTGTTGAATATCGTGAGCAAACTCATTTTGAAATTCAGGGTACAATCTGAAATACATTATTAATTACAATTAAAAATGCACCTTGATATTAATTGCGTGATGAACTTTACTAAAATTATTTTTATGCTGTAAAATATTTATATAATCAAGTTATAATTTTAGTTGTATTTTTTTACCTTAACACTTCAATTAGACCAGGTATATGAACACACTTGAGGTCACAGTAGGTCAGTGCACGAACGTCACAACTTGATTTGACTACAACTTCACATCCAGCAGTCATTTGTTGACAAATGTCAGAACCCACCAAGTCTCCCTTTCCTACAATAAAGGAACCAATCCCATTTTATCATCAATTCATCATTTCCTTCATGTCTTGAACAAGACATAAACATTTACCAAAAAATAACAAGTTTAAATGGAGAGAGAGAGGGACAAAAATCAATCAAATCTATCTTAGATCAAAATATTATTCTCTTTCAGTTTCAAACAAAAAAAAACCAAAAACATACAAACTCACCACTTGTACCCTCTCTCTCTCTGTCTCTCGCCGACCATATGGATTCATGTTATATCATACTTTTATGGTTAAGTAAAAAAAGAGGGGGGGGGGGACCATTTGTTATTTCTATTTTATGTGAAAGATGGTTTTTTAACAACAACACAATGTTCCCTTGTGAAACTATTGAAGCTCACATGGCTCAAAACAATTATGGGATGGTTAATGATTCTTTAAGAAAATGGGAAAAGGATGTAGAATATAGTTAAATTATTTGCGATTTTAGGGCACAAAATTATTCTTGTCAATAACAACTGTGGTTCTCATCTTCCCAGTCATGTTGGGACATGCAACATGTATGTACTTATGGCTATCTGTACAGTTACTTTCTTTTTGGGTCTACACAGACAGCGCCCACACCTCTCTCTATTTGTAACTAGTTTGTGTTGTACAATCTACAAACAAAAATAATTTAGGAACCTTCCTGGAGTGTCTGGCTGTCTACCAGATTGGAAAAATTAACAGAAATACGTCCAAAACATCCAATTATATTTGTGGGGGGTCATGGACATGAAAAGTATGAACAGGATTTTCCTTGTCCCTCCGTTTTTCCTTTTTAGACTCGGAGGAGTCGGAGGATGGGAGTAGTAGTAAAAAAATTATGCTGGAGAAATGTTTTTTTGTTTTATCTTCCACCGTCTTTCTCTCTCTCTCTCTCTTGTCTTTCAATTCCAGTAAAGTTTCTCCAGCAGACGTTAAAATTAGGCATAAAATTTTCACATGAGGGGAAAAAAAGTATGGAGTATGGACGTCAAAAGAGAAAAAAACCCTAAAACTGGAGGGTTTTTATTCCTCTTAAAATGCATACGATGAACTGTCATCTTTGATTTATCCTTGTTCTCGTTCCAAGAGACTTAAATGAATTCACCACACGCTATTAAAATGGTGGTGTGGTTCTTGTCTTTTTTTTGGCCAGAACGAAAAAAAAACCAAAATCTTGGCAAAAATTACGACTACTAGCATAAATTCAGTTTTGTATAATGTGATAAGGCGAGAAAATGGTTTGGGAGAGGAGGAGGTGAATTGTGGGTTGTACAAGGCACATTATTTTATCTCAAAATGAATTAATTTTGACCATAGCGTCATCCCCCTCCTCCCACCCTCTAAAGTACCTACTAAATGGGAAGATACGACATTAATATTTTATGCAATTTTGACCTGACCTGGTTCAAATTTATTTTTTTTCCATTTTGGCATGGAATGTCATAAATATGGCAAGATGGGAGGAGGGGAATCAAGACTTTTGCATATTTTATTAGATTTTTTCTTTGTAGTTAAAAAAAATGATTTTAAATACCTAAGATGGCCACCACCATACTGCATTGTACAACCTCCATGGAACCATTGGATAGGTAGTAAATGTACTGGAGAGCATCTCCCTTGTGTACCTAAAAAAATAGTGTTTATTATCACAGGCAAAGAATTTTATTATTAAATCTCGTATAAAACTATAAATAATATATAAGCTCCCCTTCCCATACACATAAACTAATAAAAATCTCACTTCATTTGCATAGCATGACACATGATTTTTTTTCAGGGTTTTATGGAATCTGAATTAATTTGCAATGCAGGCCAATTACTATTTCTGAATCTGAACAGACTTCTAACTTTACTTTCTCCCATTCTCCCTTAATCTACACCCCTTTCACTTTTTTAGTAAAGTTTCTTAGTGGGAGAAAAGGACAATAAATTATTTTTCTTTCATTTTTGATATTTATAATAATTTTAATAATTATTCAAATTTCTATTCTTTGTTTTGTACTAATCTTGGCCATTTTTTTCATAATTATGCTGATGCACATGTAGCTGTGTACACATGAAAGTTATTATTGAAGGAAATGCAAGAGAAAGTAAAGAGAAAGAGGGGGGTCATAAATTTTACCATAAATTCTCCAGGGGCACAGAAATTGCTGCGAATGTGAAGTGAAAGTAATTTGAGGCAGCCTTGGGGGGCAGGTTCAAAAATAGGTAGTTGGAGAATTTCCTTAAAATAAATACAGTTTATTTAAGTCAAATGCATTTTAAATATCAAGCGAGCTATATAAATATTATTTCTATTTATTTACTCTCTACTCACCTTATGTAAATGCATGGACACATCCCCTCGTAACTCCTCCGGAAATTCTTTTAATGTCTGTAAATAAAAGTCATTAATTTCATTTTATTTTGGGGTCAATTCGCAAGAAAAATTATTATTTCATCAATCTATCCGTCAATTAGGAAGTAATTTAATTAATATTCTTTTATATGGTCTTCCAAATAAAATGCATTCATCTTGTTTTCATTGATTTTTTTTGTGTGGGATTGAGACACTAATTTATATTTTAAGGGGCTAGTTTTTTTAATGTACAGAAAATGGACGTGTGATATATCCCATTAATATTTGGCTTGATAGTTTAAATAGGATTAATTATATAGACAAACAAATAAATTAAAAAGTTACCTCCTGAGGGTCTATCCCATGATTCAAAGCCCACATGGTTTGGAAATAATCCTCCACTCGTTGTTTTAATTCTGATGGAATTTGATGTAATTTTAAAAAGTCCTTCAAATCACGCCATTTACTTTGATACTGAGACCGTCTGTGAAAGGATTTTTTTTGAAACACATAAATAAAATTAAATATTAATTATATACAGATCAAAATCTCATTAATTATAATTCACTACTTTCTCTATTGTCAAAGCTTTTTCCATGAGTCAAATTCATTTGTCATTCCTTGCATCCCTTTCTCCACACAATGTTCCATGCATTTGTGGAGAAAGTAGTAGATAAATGACAAATTGTGATTTTTTTACTTAAAAAATGTGGTTTCAAAATAAATGACTAAGCTTTCACTTGTTAATCCATTGTCAAACCTACAAACTCACCGTGCATACATTCGCTGAACAATTGCCGTCACATTACCAAACACCATGGCGTGCATTAGAGCTGAAAAAAAATAAGGAGAAAGGCCCATGTTGTAAATAAAAGAGTATTAGATGGCATCATTTTTTATTATTATATGAATAAAATTCTTGTTTTTTTTCTATAATTCCCCGACATAAATCCGGCATAAATGAGAAGAGGAAGGAGGTAAGTTTACAAAAAAAATGTGTTTTGTACAGAAAAGGTCATTTAAAGTTTGGAAAGAATAGGATGGGGGACATGTAAATATACTGGGGAGAAAGTATTAGTGTACTTTCTCTACTGTATGATAATATATAGAAAAGAGATAATGGTTTGCATTATTATGTATAAGACCTTTCTCCAAATCCCTTCATTTTTCTCCTCCTTTCTCTGGCACTCGTTAATCATTTAATTCATGTGGATAGGCATAGGCAAAGGGATAGGGAGCTTGGGAAATGGTTTGAGTTTGAGTGGTAACTCTATACCTCACATTGATTAACTCTGCATTAGTACATACAGCCAGTGGGAAAATGGTGATATTTGATATATCTGCAAAATATCTATTCTATGTACCAATTCCCCTTAAATTTTCCATGAACTTTAACACGTACATCTACCCATCTTTTTCTAACCTTTTCTCTTTGTCGAATAAATTTTATTTTGTGTATAACTTTTTTCTATATAATTTATATAGTGAGTGGAGTGTAGTAGGAAGTTTAATAAAAATAAATAGAGGAAAAAAATGGGCTTCCCATTCTTTTCAATGATTTTTTTTATCTCTTACCTCCGACAAGCATGGTACAAATAGAGAAAACTTTCTCCGGAATTGTATTGGCCGAAACGTTGCCAAAGCCGACGGAAGTGAGACTATTTGTCATGTAAAGAAGGTCATCAAGAGAATATTAATTATTAGACAATTTGTCTCTATTATGAAATGCATTTTATTTACCTGGAGCAAGTGAAATAAAGAGCAGTAAGGTAAGACTCGGCTGTTCGTACTTCTGACACGTTTACCTATTTTAAAAAAATATTTATTATATTTAAAAAATATTTTTAACATATTTAAAATGATGATGATGAATCAATTTTCAAAAGTAATTTTAATCAACTTGAGGGTGTGTAGCAATTAAATGCTAAAAGTTTTTTGGAATATTAATTTAAAAATTATGCCAGAAATAAAAACATTGAGGGGAGATACGAGTATCTGTATTGTATAAAGATACTATAAATAATTTCTTGAGAGAGATTTTGAGAACAATTTTAATACTCTTGTGTGTCTACTTATGAGAGTCTTATGTAAATAAAATTTTTGGCATATAGTTACAGGCTATTGATACAACCCCCCTCGTGATTTTTTTGTGTCAATTAAAATTTTATGGAGTAATATAACCAAAAATTCCATGGTATAAAATTATAACAATTTTACCTCTAGCCTCTCAGCCAAAGCATGAAGCCATCCTGGTGATGAGGGGAGCATGAAAGAGAGAGAGAAAATTAATTAAAATATAATTCAATCTGTATAATACTCTTGGATACCATCCATGTCTTTTTTTTTTTTTTCTTTTTCTCAATTTTACCAAATTCTTCCCTACTCTTCTATCCCCCTCCATCTTCATCATTCTTTAAAAATTATTATACAAGTTTACTCCACTACTTTCTATCATTATCATTAAAAATCCTAGAAGAGCCAGATCCACTTGAAATTATTTTTTCCTCTGTTTTAAATTGAATTTTTGAAAAAAACTTCATTCTCAATCTTCATAATTTTACGAGGGTTCTCAATCTTCATGTAATTTTATGAGGGTGATAATTAACTCGATTTTTAAAAAAATTATATTAGTTTTTTGAAACATGCTCTGCTTTCTCTTCTTACCGAGTTTCCAGGTAATGTCATTTGCCTCCAATTCTTGTATCGCGATTGCATACCAGATGCCTGTAATGTGTAAAATGGAGTGTATCAATATCAAAGTAAATTATAATCTACTACAATTAAAAAACTACAATAATTATCATGATTTACGTACAGGCCAACCAATGAGCCGAGAGGAAAAAACAAAGCCTGTAAAAAATATTATTAAATTATTTAAATGACATTGAAAATTATTTTAAAAATTTAATCGGCATTTTAAAAATTACATGAGAAGGGTCAAAATGGCGGCCGAGAATTGTGAGTAACGATCCATCTATAAGATAAAAAAAGAAAGGGATAAAAATAAATGGCTACAGTACAGCTTTCATAGAGTTAATCTTCTACTTATACCTTTTGAAGAAGACGAGCTAAACGGACCAGCCGAGTTAGCTTGAGTAGATGGATTCTACCAATGCCCTAGAATATTGAACAAAAGAATAAAAAAATTTTTTTTTTGTATTCTTTCCACTCATCCAAAAAAAAACTCTTGGGTCTATTTCATCACTCTACTTTCTTCTACTTTCTCTTTTTTTAGGATCTGTAATCAATACTTACGATACAATCACCATTCCGAATACAAATGAAGACAAACTTGTACCATATCAAACAATATATTAAATCCCACTAGACTCATCTTCAACAGCACTCAACCTCTGTTATGTACTTTAATCAACAATCATCCCCATTTTCTCAAATTACCTTCACACCTTATTCTCTCCAATAAAATGTTATATGACTATAGCCCACAAAAATGCTAACCCCCCCCCCCCCCCTCCTCCTCTCTCTCTCTTCTTCTCCCTCCTTTCCAGAAAAAGTCAACTAATTTAATTTTAAAACAAATAAGGATGAGCCAAAAATACATAGACATGTACATTAATACAGCATAGAAGAGAGAGAGAGAGAGAAACCCCCCGTGTTTACGAAAGCGGAAGGAAGTGATGAAAAAAATTAAGGGCAAATGGAATGGCTAACCTTTGGCTTTATCATTAGAGAGAGAGATGAGGATGAGCATATGGTAAAAAATTGTTGCATACCCCCACCACAAATTTAATTAATTTACCTGGAGATTTCACCACTAGGGAGAAACCCACCTTGTGATGACGGTAGTTATATCTAATTTTGCCAATTTTAACAAGTGGCATGAGAGGATGAGCTTCAAGTTAATAAATAATATTATACTACACTAGTACACTACATTATAATGAAAGCAGACCACACCATGAAGTTTTAGTTATGTAAATCCAACTTTTTGTACAGTAAAGTATCATCCCCCCCCCCTCCTTGATTTTCTTTTGAAAAATCTCTCTCTATCTTCTACAAGATACAATGAAGGATAGAGTCAGAGGCTCTTATTTGGCTGACTTTTGGTGTATGTCTTGATACTTGAAGTTTTTTTTTGAATGTACAGGATGAGATGCTCTCCTTGAAAATTTTCGGATGACGAGTTTTACTCAAGTTCCGGCCTCTTCTTCTCTTTCGTCTTTAGCTGAGTGAGCACTTAGATCATTCACTTGTGTGAGTTGGGCGGTAGTGCCAAATAGACTTTATATTTCTTTATTCATCCTTATAACATTACAGGAGAGCGAGTTATATATGGACAATTATATAGTCAGAAAAAAGAGATGGAATTTTCTCCTTAACTTATATAAGACCTCCTTTCACTTTCTCCATGGAGAGGAGAAGAGAGGAGAGAGTGTAGTATTTCAAAAGTTGAAGTTGTCTCTTAAACATTTTCTTGTGACCAAGTCCTTCTCCTCCTACTCAGATAACTTACAACTCTTGTTTAATTTATCTTTTCCATTTCCTCTCTTTCAAATCCAACCCCAAGATAGTCCTCGTTCCAATCTTTATCATTTGTGTACAAGAATATGTACTGACAAGTTGAGATTGCTTCTATTTTGTCGTCAAAAGCATGAGAATGAGAAACTACATGTAAAGGGTGTGTTTATGTGTACACACGTAGGGAAAAAAACTATTTACAGCTCTCCACAAAAACTTTCACTCTTTGATCTCAAGTCTTCAACATGAAGAAAGAGAAAAAAAAGTCTCGTCATTTCTGACTTTTTTGTGACCAACAACAAAAAAGACTGTCAGAGAGGAAAAGTTTTTAAAAATATTGTGGGTTATTAAAATAACAAAGATCAAAATAAAAATTACAAGATTGAGAGAAAGTACCATAGAGTGTAGAGTGATGAAAATTTTACCCCCAAAAAAAGTTTATTGGACCATGACTAATTTTAAGAGAAAAATAAGAAAGGAAAACTTACAGCAGACACATCATCCAAGACCCCAGTGGCATAGATTAAGTCAAAGGGTAGAGCGGATAAAAGATCAAGTAGAAACCTAAAAGTAAAAGATTAGAACCAAAATAGAGCAAAAATAATAGTATTTGTAATTATTATCCTCTACTTATTTTATTTTTACTATAGAAAAAAAATAGTACTTAAAATAAATAATTTGTATCATTTAATTCTTACCATCCTTTCAAATAATTTATAGCTATTTTCTTGGGATTTGAAACCACCTCCCCCTTTCGATTCACAAATGTTGTTTGGAAATGAAGTACTATATCTGTGGAACAAAAAAATTTATTTATTATTATTAATTGACATGTTTGACCTCTACAATATTAAATTGGTGGGTCACAACGTGAGTCATTTCATCCCAAAATTTGAGGACCAACACACTCTCTGTGCATCAATCTGTACGAGAGAGATAAAATAAGGGAGGCCATAACCATCAAAAAATTGGGCTAGTGTAGGGGTACATATGCACAACATTGTTGGCAAGTGACAGCTGCATTTATTCATGAGCGTGTAAAAAAAGGAGTAATATTATAACATTGACTATACAAATACATGGTGCTTTAGTCTTGAATAAACTATTTAAGCTCCTCTACACACACACATAGAGAGAGATGTGCAAGAGAGTTGGATCAAGTTGCAACATTTGAGTCGTAAAAAAATGAGGATGGAGGAAACTTGAGGATGGTGAAGACAATAATATTTTTGTTCATTTACTCTCTCCCCGCTTTCTCATCATGAAAAAAGGCAAAGAGAGAGAGAGACATGATCATGATGGTGGTGCCCAGATTTAGATTTATGAGTCCCCCCTTCTCTTATTATATACCAAAAATTATGATATAAGACTGTCAAACTCAAGTAAAAACTAGGGAGGACTTGTAGTTCAAAAAAGAGTAGAAAAAATGTTGGCTATATCTTTCTCTCTATATTCTCCATGTCAGCACGTCAGTTACATTTACGACTTTGTCAAGGATGTTACAAGATAAACAACAAGAGTGTTTTGCAACGGCAAAAAAATTTTAACATGAGAGAGAGAGTTTTTTAGGTTAAACACAAGTTACAAGTTGGAAAAGATGAGGAAGGAGGTTCTTTTCATATGTACAGATACAGGTGCCCTCAAAAAGTCAACAAAATTAACTTAATTTAAATTTATTCTTACCGAATATTGTCTTAAATAGAGCTTAAAAATAATACAAATTCTTGAAAAGGTCTGTTGGGTAATTTATATATTAGATAAAAGACTTTAAATGTCTTTCAATATTATAAAATTGACTTTGAATGTCTCCCCTTGATTTCAAAGTTGTTTTGATATAAAATCATATTTGTTTTACAAAAGATATACCTCAATTTAATAGTTTTGTAAATGAGAATTTTCAACTCAAATCAATTTAATTCTCGCTGCCAAACCAATCCATGAAATGAAGAGACAGAGAGAGAGAGATGAATCTCTCCTCTTGTTTTTGTCTGTATTGTACAAGAGAGAAAGATGTTCAAAGGGATTATTTATAGTTTTGTCCTCAGTGAAAAGACCTTTCAAGTCTCTCTCTCTATTCAAAATAATTTAGTGAGTCTACACACACAAAACAAATTAATGTGGACTGTAGAGGATGGAGGAGGAGACAAGACAGATTTGAAATTGAACCAAAAGTTTTTACATTAATAATTAATTATTAATTATAATAAATTTTATGATGTCTTATTGACTTATATTTCTACATGAAAACTTTTTTTTCAAATTTATGTGGCTAGTTAATAAATTCTTAATTGACTTAATCAGCTTTAGCTTAAAATGACGCAAAGTAATATCTGTATAAATATTTGTCAAAACTATGCATAGGTCCTACATATATTATCATTATAAAAAATTTGTCATTCTCCAAAGAAATTTTACAAAAATCTCCTTCTGTTTTTCCAGCACAGATTTTGTACAAAATCTACAAGCCGAGAATCTTTATCCGCACATATTACTATGAATCAGTCATAAATCAAAAGGCAAAGAGAAGAAAAAAATTGACCGAGTTACAAGATTTATGAATCTCAAGCTCAAGCAAAGAGAGAGCCTGACCATGCATAAATGAGAGAAATGTAAGAAAATTTTTAAGAAAATTCCTTTTTATTATTCTCTTATAAAAAACGAGAGCTTATATTTCTTTTTTTAAACAAAAAATTCTTGGGATGGCATTCCCCCTCCAGAGAAGATGAAAGATAACATGGGAGTATTTGTGTGCTCAATAAATCAGGGAGGAAGAGAGTGGCAGTTGACTTTTAGTTGACAAAGCTGATTTTTGGCTTAGAGGCAACTTAGCATTGCCATGCATAATATGTATAGCCCTGTTTTCTAAAAACTATGTTGTACGTTGTATACGTCTAGGCTTGTAAAAACAAAAGAATAACTACAGATGCACACACACACAAGATAGAGAATAACAAGGGAGACGAAATATTATGGACACGTTCCATCTTGCAAAATTTTATATTTATATAAAATTTTGGTTATAACAAGAAAAAAAGAGGGGACTATTCTGCATAATGGAAGATTCACAAATTGTGAAAAATATGAAAATAAATATGACACACATACAAAATAAACAAGGGCCTTACCAATGATGAAGAGGACCTCAACGACGACATCCCCAACAAATTTATTTCGGTTATCTGGGTCAAAGAAAGCAGCATTGTAAGGGACCACAATGGCCACGTAGAACTGTAATAAAATAAAAATAAAATTTATTAAAAATTAATTTATTATAATAATAATTAATTAATAAAAAATAAATAACCAACCGTAGAAATTAAAATGAGCCAGTCCCAGCAACTCTTGAAAGCACCATAATGGGACAAGACAAAGCGGGATTTCTCTATTGCTGATGTCTTATATTCAGGCAGTGGGGCTTCTGTCGGTTGTAGTAGGGTCTGTTTACAAAGAAAAAAAAGAGAAGAATAAACACATTCATAAATATGAAAACATGAAAAAAACATGAGATTTCTCACTAGATTCTTCTCCTCAAACCAAACAAACAAATAAACCAACAAGAAAACACTGTTCATATTATACACACACAGTCTCTAACACGTGTTGCTTCTCCTTTCACCGTATAGACAGTCCCTAAAGTCATTGCATGCAAGCGAAAGAGAGAGAGAGAGGGGAAGAGTGAATGAACCATGTGAATATTTTATTTATAAGATTTTCATCCACAATTTGTCTCGCTCTGTGCGTGTCAACAAAGTCGTCCATACACAAAAAAGCCTCTGTAGGGCCCTAAGAGTACACACAGGCTAACAGTTCTCTCATTAGGTTGTCACGAGTTTGTTCTCTGTATAAATTTCTCTTTCTATTTTCTCTTTTGTGAGTGGGGGAAAACAGGTCCTTGAGGCAAATGGTGAAAATAGTCTTGTGTGCGTGGAGAGAGACAAACTACCCAGCTTATTTCTTTTTTACATTGACCTAAATGGAGAAAGTACACTTGTAGTGATGCATGTACATATATACATGTATATTTCTTCATCCCCCTCTCTTAATCAACAATAACGAGATATTTCAACACCGTCCCCCTCCCCCCTCCTCCTTCATGAAACTCAAAAACATGAAGAGAATGACATTTAAAGAAAGTAATAACTCGAGAGATAATACACATGTACATATTTATACTATACAGCCAGCAGCTGCTCTCCTAAAATGTAACTCTTTATACAAAGAGAGACAGAGAGAGAAAGCAACAGAAACTGACTCTTTGGAATAGAGAAAACTTTTCTCATCTTGTTCGCACGAAAACTCAGTTAATAATACGGACCTCCATATTAATTAAATGTATTTTACTCATCACATGTCTCTACATATCTGTCTGTTACATTTAAACTTTCTCTTTTTTTATATAGTCAACACACACAAAAGCATAAACATGGTTTGCACTTGAGTTGGATTAAAAAAGTTGGCATATTGTAAGATACAAATAAAAGATGCAAAAAAAATATATACAAATTTATTTCTGAATAGACTAGTTTAATCTTCTCCCTTTTCCCTTCCTTTTTTCCTGCTAGAAAACTAGAACTAGGTGAAGACGAAACTATAATAATTTTGTGTGTAGTTAGACGTCTACATATTAAGTTTATTTGAAGGAGGAAAAAACTAAGAGCTTGAAATAATAATAATCTCAACTCTTCCATTCAAGCTGAATCATCTTTTTTAAGCTTCGTGCAATGAATAGTAATGTAATTCCTTGTTGTATCTCTCCCCCCTCCCCTCCCTTTTCCAAGTATAGTTAGGTACAGAAAAAAAAGAGCTATTCAATTATTTATTAGTACCTCTAGTTATTACACTGCACTAGACTAGCACTAGCAGATAGAAAACCTCATGGAATGAAGTTGTGTAGAATGTAAGTATAAATAAAAATAAAATACGTTTTTCCCCTTCTTTTTTTCATCTAATATATGGGAAATTGTGTGTTCAAAATATTGCAATTTTGGCTTTAATATTCCCCCCTGTACACATCCTCCACTCCATTTCTTTTACACTGAAGAAAGAGAGAAGGAGAAAGTAAGGAAAATGTGGGGAGTAAAACATAAAATATTATGATGATATTTTAACTTTAACGTACCACTGATAAGCTTTTTACCTTACCTCAAAGGTGTATAAAAAGAAGGAGAAAAAAAGAGAAAGTGGAGGAAATTAATTTCTATCCTCTTCCTTCCCCTCTAAGATTAGAAGGGAGACGCCAAGAGAAAGGAGGGGGGAAATGAAACGTGAGTAAATTTATGTCCTTTCTTTAGGAGGGGGAAAGAGAGAAAAGAAAATAATGTGATCTTTGACAAGTGTGTAAGACACTTGTGGTGATCACGATCGCCTTTTTTTCTTTTAGACGTCAACTTGACTTGAACAAGGAGCTTTTCCTCTTAGGACCATACAAAAAAATGTTACAATGGCTTCTCTTTATTCTTTCTCTTTTCCTTTCTCTTTTCCAGATGCCAAAACAATTATTCGTTCATGTCAATCTTGTGGAGAGAACAGACTACAGGGTTTTAGCTATACGGTGGAGGCATTTCCAAGTATTTTTTCTTGTACTGATTTTTTGATGGTTGTAGGCAAAAATTCAACAATTTTTTGTTCGTTTCAATTTGAAGAGAAAGTAAGAGAGTTTTGAGAAATGAAAAAAATGGAGATAAATTCCGTGAACACTCAATAAAAAGATGGAATATGGATAACAACTCACATTATTGATTTTCAGCTTAGATTTCCGTCTATCTTGTTTGTAGTGACCAGACAGTTGATAGAGAACGGCTCGACTTCGTCGTCTCCCATAATTCGCTGGGGGAGCCTCCGGGTCTAAATTTCCATTTGCATCTGTACAAAATTGACAAATAAATAAATGTTAAACATTGTAAATAATATTTTTTTTTTGTTTGCCAGTCTGACACTTATTTGTACAAATAACATGTACAAGTAGGAGTAGGAGTAGGAAGGATTTCATTTTATGAAGAAAATTTATTTAAATTTTATTGTCATCAAGTACAAACAACAGAAAAAATTCTTTTATTTTTGTACAAATATTTCAAGTCTAGCCACCCACCATTATACAGTTTATTCAATGAGAGAAACTGAGAACAAGGAAGCCAAGAAAAATAAAAATATTTTACCTGTACCATTTTCTACATAGAGACTAGGACATGACACGAGGATTGAATTTCAAAGGGAAACCTCAGTGTGTCCATTTAATTAATTCACTTTTCAAATCTCCAGCCTTTCATACTTTCCATTTAATGTCTCGTGTCTCAACCGGAAAGGTGAGCTTGTATGGGAAAACTCTACAAGATTAACTAAAACTTCATTGTACTTTCTCCACCGTCTAGCCATAGCCAGATGAGACAAAAGAGAAAGTATTTTTTAAAATGGAGAAAATCACCTCATTAAATACCTCTACCTCCACTGTCCCCCAATCTTTGAATGGACAGGGAGAGGAGACTGATGAAACAAAAACAAAGTGAAAAGAGGAGTTTGCCATTGAAAAGTCGCTGGCGTGTGGACACCCAAGAGAGAAAGAGAGAGAGAGAAAGCTAGGAATAATCGCAATGTACAGTTGTAATTTACATGACTAAGCCGAGACAAAGTCTAATTTATATACCCTACAAATATACAAGTCATTTGTCAACACAACTAATCTGACGGCCAGGGCTTTGTCCTTGTCTCGGGCTCTCAGTCCACGAACTGTCATCAGATATCTCTTTAGTCAGCCTTTTGCTAACTCCAGTATAAAATCCAGATAGTCAATACACAACAAACATTGACAATTTAAATCACCATATGAGAGAGAGAGAAACACATTTCGACTCTCCAGTAGACCACAAAATTAAACTCCTTCTCTCTCTCTCTCCTCCCCACTTTTTTCCATTTCTTTCTCTCCAAGCTGGAGCATCCGTTTCCCAGCTTCAGCTTGAGAACGTCATGCATGTCAACCTTGGAACCAAATATGTATTTTTTGTATTACTATTACGTGTGGGTGAGCCATGAGGAATGGGGTTGAGAAATGAAGTGGAATCTGTATCCTCAATCCCCTACCTCTCTCTCTCTACCTTTCCCTCTACTTTCTCCAAATCCCTAATGTCATGTCCTTGTACAAATATACATACATATGTATCCACCCATAAAAGTCCATGGAGGATTAAGCTAATTAAGTAGAGAAAAACAATGCGAGTTTAATTACAAACATTCCTTTTACTCAATCATAAATCCAGGGATTCCCAACAAAAACTTTATTATGACAATTATGAATAGAAAAAAAATTGTCTTTTTAATTTATTTCTAATTAGCCAACACAAACAAGAAACAGAATGAAGAAAAAGGAGAAAGTACAACTTGTAAGAACAAATTTACCCTAAAAAATAATGGACCGGGGATTGTGGTAAATATTTAAAGTGGTTAGAGTGACACAAGAGAGAAATAGAAAAGGAGAGAGAGAGAGAAAGAACAATAAAGATAAGCAAGGACAAGAGAGAAAATCTCACACAATCGTCCCTCCCTTTATAACCTCCCATTGTAAAAAAAGAGAAAACTTGACATCAATTTCACAATCTCTCTCAATGTACACTACTTTCATTCTAACAATACAAAAAACATAAAAAAACCCACCACACAAACCTCAACCCACACACACGGAGACAATAGACACGGTCGTCAAATCAAAGTCAAGGAATCAAATGGGTACATTTGGTAACCATACAGAGACAAAATGGAGGTAAGGTACACACAAGGAAAAAGGGTATGTTTGCATCCATAAATACTTGAACGACCATTTAGATGGTCGTTACTCCAACACAAGAAAGATCATTTTGATGAGAATCTTGTAGAGAAAGGGAAAAAAACCGTCCAAATAATAATACGTTTCACTTTCTCCTTCTCCTTGACTTACAATGGAACTACTTCAGTGGTATAACGCCAAATGACTCGAGACATACACCAATCGAGAGTTAATTTTGAATGGAAC
>JAQIVZ010000710.1:0-52584 GCA_034700945.1 Arrhopalites spinosus | reverse complement strand
GTGAGCTGTATGTCAATGCGTACTTAAGTCCCCTCTTCCTCTCTCTTCGCGGGCTCCCAACATCAAAATGCACATCAACATTTTTTCTATTGGCTCTAGTTTTGAGTCACATGGTTTCCTATGTTATAGGGACCTGGCTTCGTCTATAAATTTAGCTTGTGTTGAGAGAGAGAGCGAGATTTTTGATCCGTAGAGCATTAGAGAGAGAGACAAATGCCTACGCTCTATGTATATATATATATATATATAACATCTCAAATGTACAACAACAATAAAAACAGGGGATTTGTTTAGATTTAAATGAGAGAAGAAGAAGAAGAGTAGAAAAGAGCGATGGCTCTCTTCTCATTTTAATACGGAAAGGCGAGGCTTCTTTTTTCCTTATGATTTTTTGGTACCCGATATAACCAACATGCATACCTCTATTTATATATAACTCTCACATATTTGTTGTCTTGTAAAATAGTTTTTTTTTGAAAGGAAGATGTCCATATTATATGTACATTATGTAGCCGCAATTATAATTGTAATAATCAGTATACCTTCATTTTTTTGTATAACCCACTAACCTGTAGTATGTGCCAGGGCAGGCATCAAAAAAAGTATAAAAACATTTTCTCTATATCTGATTACTTATTAGCAATATATAATAATTATATGAGTAGAATATTCCTTGTCATTTTTTTGTGTGTGTTCTGTCGCGGTTTTGACAGTCACTCATGCTGTCTGTACATTACAAGAAATATTTTGTACACTGGGCAAAACCAAAATCAACCAAAAAGGTTAGATACATTTTGTAAAAAAAATGCATATAATTTCTCTTTTTCAATTCTCTCTCTCTCTCTCTCGTATGTCGATAATGGGGTATAGTAAAATGGTAAAGGAGTACATGTATCTCTGGTTAAAGGACTGTCGTTGGGGTTGTGCTTCGCTTGGAGTAATATATGGTGCATATATGGATGTGGCTGCAAAATAAGTTAACACAGTCCTCTCTTCTGTTCAACTTGAAAGGATGAGATGAGCGTTAAAGGTATATTGAGAGACACAAACTTTTCTTCCTACGCAAACTTATATCCCCCCAGTTGAGTGTACACTGTACAAGTTTAGTTGCTTCTTTCGTGCTCCAAGCACAACAAATATTTTTCCTCCTTTTTTTTGATATTTCAACTATTTATATTTTATTCATCTCTCTCTCTCTGTTTGTGAACAACTGTGAATGTTTTCATTTTATTTGTTGGTTTAGTATGGACAACCATTTACTGGAATAATTAAATTCATTGTTAAAGCAATTGAAAGAAGTGATGAGTTTATTTTTGTGTTGTTGTTCAAGAGTGTGTGTGTATTAAATGTGGATTTGTATTCAAATTTTATTGTTTTGAGAAGAGAATTTTTATATCATTTATACTAATTAATTTTATTTACAACCACCTGTGACTGTGTTTGTGTGTGTGGAGTAGAAATAATAAAAATTTGGGAAATTTACATTTAAATTTTTGAACAATATAAATATAAACATGATGACTGACGAGAGAGGACCAGGACACAAACAACAAGCACCAATGGCTGGACAGCCACATGTCACTGTCACAACAACAACCACAACATCTCCAACTTATTCATTAGACTGGATCAAATTTGATGTAGAATATTTTCGGAGTCTTCCTGGAATCATTAAATTGATTCAATTGGTAAATTCCAATTTTTTTTATTCATATATTTTACGAGTAATAAAAAATCTTTATCAAAATTATTTGATCAAGACAAAAGTCAAGTTTAACATTGTACAACAATTTTCTAGTTTTATGTTGAAATTATGTGTACAATTTTGTTTGGTTTTCACGGTGACTTTGATACAGAAAGATTTGAGTTCCAATTAAAATTGTAGAGAAATAATAAAATAAATTTCTCACGCCTAAAATTACTTGAATAATTTAGTTGAATGAGATTAAAACATAACCATCTTTTGTTATATATATTTGTAGTCTGTTACTTGTGTCATTTGTACAGTGGATAATATTCCAAGGGGGTTACGTATCATAATTTAAAAAACAAAATACAGACGATGCAAAATGCAATGACAGTCACTAAAAATGTATTAACATGCCATTGTTTTCATTTACATTTTTATGTCACACACAAGAAAAAAAGAGACTCATGACGTCACATTTAATTCTGGTTTTTGTGGTTCCCTGTGAAGCTTTAACCTGTGTCATTCATAGTCATATAGAGTTTGAGTGTGGGGTTTGTCTCTCTTCTTTGTACAAGGAAAATTTGTGAACCATGTTTGCATATTCACTTTGTATAATTTTTTTGGTATTTAAAACCCTTACGGCTGTCAACCAATATTTAAAATATCCCTTTATCTTACTGTAACTATTCTTAATGTAAATTTTAATTAAAATGTAGGTAAGGAGTATAAAAATTTAATGTTTACAAGAGGCTTTAAATAATTATTTTGTAATTATTTTATTACATTTTTTACAACTTGTTCAAACCACTGTCAATGATTTCATGGCTTCTTTAACATCAAAACGCATGGGATTGTATAGCTCATAAAGTTTAATAATTATTATGCTCTTAGAATTCTTTTTAACTAGCTCCACTGAATTCATGAGAGAGAATTTCTTATGCCGGGAATTTTGTAGGTCAAGTCATTCCATGTTTTCCTCATTAGGAAGATTCCTTGACAAAAAATTAAAGGGAAAAGAATATTCGAATAGAGCCTTCTTTTTTAAACAAGAGGTTAAGGTTACAGCAATTAAATATTTGCATTGTCAACCTCTCCATGATGTCATAAAATATTTTTACCTCACTAAGCATTCAGTACGAGAAACGGTAGTGCTACATAGTATAGTATTTAGTGTGCCGCTTTTTTAGTGTTGACTGCTAAAAACTCTACAATATTCAAGTAGTGGAGTATCCGGTGTAACAAAAATGAATCTCATTTTTTGTCAGCTCTCTGTGAAAAATGTTTTTTTTTCTTGTAATTTACCATTAAGGTAATAAATATTAAATAATATTTTTTGGTGTTGTAATAATGAACAATTCATAGAGCATAGAGATGAAAATTAAAATCTTTCATTTCATTTTTCGAGTCCTACTCCAACACTTCAACTTGTCATCCTTCAAAGTAGGACGGTTTTCTAAAAGTAAACTAAAATTGACATGTTAAATAGGACGGTAAAGTGTCGTCTCAATTCTCATTAGTCATTTACTCATTTCCTGTCATTTTATATCTACTTGGCCCTGGACCTTAATTTTTTTAAACATGAAACACGAAAGCATTTTCTCTCTCTCTGTTTTTTTTTGAAGGAGTACATTTTCCTTCAGTTTTGTACCTTGTCATTTTAAATGACTGTCAAATATGAACCAAGTTTTAAATGCACTTGAGAGAGAATTTAATTTTTGAGAGACGGGGGTGTACATGGAGATGTTTTGGTGGTTTGAGGAAATAATCTGAAAAAATAATTTCTCATTGTTCTTCGTCTCTAACATTTATTTATTAACTCATAAATTTACCTCTCTTCATATTTGTAGTCATAATAAAAATGAATAAATTTTTTACATACTCCCAGGAACTTAAAGACAAGAGGGAGATGAGTAGAAATTAAGTTCTTGGGAAAAACAGGTGACAATAGAAAAACAAACGAGAGGAGAGGGAGAAGTGATGAAGAATGAACACGCGATCAAGATGAAAGAATGGAATTGACATTGAACTACACACTTGAGTCTCTTTTATGCTTTTAACTGTCAAGATGAGATTTAAAGTGAGCCACATGGTGTGAATATGACTACAAGTTTATTTTTATTTTTATTGCATGTACCTACCTGCTACAAAGACTATATCTTCTGTAATATCTCTATAATATTTTTGGGTCTACAATACCGATCCACCACCACCAGTATGGGGACAAGTACAGGTACAATTGACAATAAATTATTAGGAAACCATACGATGTCTCTATAAACTGACTGGCCAATAACCTTCTAGAATTGATATTACAGCTGTCATATTTAAAATAAAAATTTTCAGCATTTAAATTCTTTTGCCTACATTATATAGGTAGGTGTGAAGGTATAAATAATTTACATGTGTATTTATAAATGTATTACAAGTAAACAATTCAATGAATTGGACATTACGGTTATATTTATGCCTTTGCACTGGCGTGAATTTCACCGTTAAAATCCCCCTCCTCCCTCCCTTGGGTAGAAGATGCCATAAGGAATCTACTTTCAAGTCAAGAATAAATGTTTATTCTTCTTTTTTATCCTATATCATAATATTGTGTGTATGAGAGAGCCCATGCAAAATGGAAGACAGAAGCTCATTTCGTACACCCCAATTCTTCCTCTTGTTGTTCACATCTCGAGAAAAGAGTCTTGAGGACAATAGAAGCTAATGAAATAATTACATTGGTATACATAATATTCTTGATTAGGTTGGATGCAAAAAAAAACAAAAATTAAATTCCTCTTCTTTATTATTTTTTATCTAACGGCATCTTGACCTCCTCTGAAAATGTCAACCTATTTTTATACCCATGTTGAGCATCATTTTTATCATGATGGTTTTTTTTATTATTAAAAATAATTGAGGAAAGAGTAAGTTTATGTGTTGATCAAGATGAAAAAAGGGAGTAGGATAAAATAGAAGCTTAAAAGTAAAATACAATGCCGGAAGTGTATTAGATTTTTGCACGTTGTTTACCAAAAACAAACTTTGATTTATACATTGACTGGTTAAGACATTAAGGAACGTGTAAAAATGGTAGTTAATAAAAATACACCACACACTTTTTGTTTTTCTTGTGATTCTTCCAGCAATCATTTAGTCACTACATATGGATATTTTTGTTGGATCTAGCCAAAAACAAGAGAAGATTCTAGCCAACTTTGGCTTGTTCATACATTACTCGGCTTAGTGTTTGAGAGAGAGAGAATTTAAAATTGAACCAGTTTGACAGCAATTTATTCTGAATATTATAAGCTTTGTATTATTTTAAATTTTCTATAGAAAGATTAAGCTATGATGATATTTTATATTTTGCAATAATATAACAAAAGACTCTCTCTTTGTCTATAAAATAAACGCTCCAGTCTTTTACAGAAGCTCAACTCCACTTGAGGAATTGATAGAGTTGACCATAGAAGGAAACTTAGATTGACCTTGTTGTGTTGTTCTTTGTACAGAGCAACAAATTTGACTCTTTTGGATTGCTCATCTCTTTATTTGTAATGGCTGTAAACGTTACGTTACGGCCAACATTTTTGGTTTGGACAAACCAAGACCAACGCCAACCTCCAACTCCTCGCTACTTGACTTTTTTTTAAATGGAATGAATCAGCACCAGAGTCAATTTGTATGAACAAGACACAAGAAAACTAGTTTAGATTGTGCCCTTGACATATTCAATTATTTGACAATTGTTTAGAATTTTCTTTAGTCATTTTTTGGACTTTTTTTTCCTTGATAGGACATCCATGATCAACAAGTAGGAAGTTGACGGGGAATCTTGAATTTAGACATGGTCGCATCTTGATCCTCTTTTTGGGTTCTACTTTTGTCATGTCTACAAAATACAGATGTGCAAAGGGGAGGACTGTGGGTGGCTACAATTGGTTTTAATAGAATATAAAAATAATCTTGAACATTTTATTATTGTTGTTGTTGTGGCGGAACATGACCAACAAATTTTATGACCAAATTGTTCCCATCTTGTAATCCCCCCCAACCATCATTTATTATCATTTATTAAGGTCTCGTGTTTGACTCTTGTGGTTACATTTGTCTCTAACACGCTTTCAATTATTCTCATTAACACAATCACACACAAAAAATGGTTTCTATTCAAATTTTCATGTGGTGAGACACTGGAGATGATAAAAAGAGACTCTTGTAAATATTACATGTAAAGTTCTACCACAGTCGAAAAATTTGGGGGCACAAGGACAATAATGTTTTTATTTTTTGATGGAGGAGTAGAAAATGTACTGAAGAATATTCGGACCGTAACCATGATATACCCTTATATTATTTATACGTGTATGATGCTAAATACTTATAATGATACTATAATGGCCGCCAGCAATTAGATCTGGATTACAAGATTAACCACACAATACACATTCCCACAAGATGAGAGAGTGCCATCAAAAAGAATATTCTGTGTAAGAATTATGTTTGAAAAGATTATGTGGAGACTCTTGTCAGAAAAAAGTAGGGGAGAGATGATGATGCTCCTTGTAAACTGTCGACTGGCACTAGACCGTAGGAAAAAGCTCAAGAGATAAAAAAAAACATTTTTAGATTGAGGATGAGAGAGAGACAGAGAAAATTTATTTATTGTCCATGGGCAAAAGAGTGTGTAAAATCTAATAAAAGTGGAAGGGAACAAGTTCACACTTTTTGATTCCTTTTTTTCTTCCAATTGTTTGTCTCAACTTAAGTGAATCAAGTGTGAGAATGTTTATTTTTCAATCGTTTCTATTTCATGATTCATGTAAAAATCATTTAAGTATGACACTTGGACCCTATCATAGGAAATCAAGATCATTTTAATTTTAATGAATGAAAATTAAAAAGACCAAAGGAATCTAAATAATTAATTCAAGAGAAGGGGAGACTATGACGCTTTACAGATAAGTAGTACATAGTAAGAGAGAATTAATTTTATATTAATCCCATTTTGCATAAACTGAAGGGAAAATGGACAGGAAGTTGTGTCATGGAGTCATGACTCATGAGATGTACAAATTTTGGAGATTTGATGAATGCAAAAAAGGATCAATGAGCTTCCGATTGAAAGCTTGGTCAGTTCTTAGAAATGTTTAGATAAAAAAGAGGATTTGCATAAAGCCAACATGTGACGTTATTCTAAACAAAAAATAATTAATAAATATCAAAGTCTTTGATTCAAAGGTTAATCTCACTTCGTGGAATTTAGATCTTAGATTACTAAGATTATAGTACATTTAATTAATCTCTTCAATGATGTTTGCGGACCTTTGATCCAACTTGTTGAAGAAATCACTGATGAATAAAAATAATAATGGTGATGATTTTTTTTGTTTTTTTACAGTTTTTGGGGATACTATGCATGGCACTGGGCTCACCAGCCATTTACGCTTTAGGAGGAACAAATTTTTTTCTCTTTGTCATCGTCATGGCCTTCATACTGACATTCATTTGGGTCGTCGTCTACCTCTTGACTGTTCAACGGAGGTACTTCATTATAACACTCTAATAATTTTTAATGTAAAATAAACAAATACATTTAATTCATTTTATTTTGTTTTTGAAAACAGTCTACAGTTTCGAGTTCCATGGGTTGTTCTCGTAAGAAATATAAACATTTTCAAAATTTCCTTTATATTTTACACGGACTAATTTTGTAAATTTGACATGTTAAAAACTAGGAATTCTACTACACAGCCGGGACGACAATTTTCTATGCTATTGCAATGATTGTCGAGTTTGCAAGTGTGTCGTCTTGGGGCTTCATTGGACAGAGCTATTATGAGGCTGCAGCAGTAAGTGATTTAAATAAAAAATAATTAAAAGTCCTAAATACTTGTATTCAAATGTCAAGTATTATTTAATCTCAATTTAAATATTTTTTTCATAGGCATTTGCCCTTTTCAACACTTTGGTGTATGCATTTGGAACATATCTCCTTTATAAAGACTGGAAAGCAACCACAACAACGACTACCACGACTACAAATGTGGCCTAAATATTAATATTAATTAATAAATACTACAAATAGAATACCAAGTAGTGGACAGCCTCAAATTTTGTCTCTTTTTATGCTAACTAATCTCGCACCAACAAAAAAAAAACATCTCATTCTCGATCTTTCATTCCATTCAGCAATTTTCTTTTTCTTTTTTTAAAAATTAAATTAATTCTTCCTTCGAAAGTCGATAATGAATGGAATACACACTTCGTCTTCAAATTGAATTCACTGAAAAAATACAAATTTTACACGTGACTTGTGTAAAATGTACTGCTGACAGCTGAAAATTTTGATTGTTTTTTTGTGTTTTGTCCTTTTGAGAATTATATTTTTGTTCTGTTTTTTTATTAATTTTCTGATGAACATTGTCATTATTACTATTTTATTTTGTCTGTCCATTAACGTTTCTCAGAATACAAACTGAGTAGTCTGAGAAATTTTTTATTATTATTATTTTGGTGGTTGCGATATTATTAGTCATAGTGGTGGAGAAAAAAATAATAATAAATTTTTTGAATGTAAATTCCTCAACTAACTGTTGTTTTGTTACCCTCCTCCTCCTTTTGAATGAACAAAAAAAGGAATAAATGCATTTTACAATAGTACTAATGCAATGCCAGTATTACCTTTGATGATGATAAACATTCAGTACTAAATTAAACTAAATGAATTTCAAAAACAGCTTTTTCATTTGTGCATGTTTCAACCTGTATAATATTAATAAAAATTTTGTGTAATTTCATAATATATATAAAAGATAAATGTGTGTTCTTACTATTTTTACACATAATAATTTTGTTTGTGCCGTTTTTTTAATATACAAAATATTATTATCCTAAATATTTACTCCTCAACTTCAACTTCATTTTGTGTGTGGAGATTATGTACTTTTTTAAAGAAACGAATTTAATTCATGTTTAAATATATTTGTCTTTATGTTAAAAATGTATTATAATAGATAAAAATGTTCAATGCGAAAATTTAATGATTTGTCTAGAAATTAATTTTTAGGAAAGGTAAATTATTACCAATTAACTCATCTATGTGTCGAGATTAAAAATAAAATAATTTATTGATAACAATTAATTTTTGTTCAAGTTTAAACATGTTCAAGTTATTTTATTTTTCAGTCATTGACGAAAGTCTAAGGAAATTTACCTTAATTGTATTACATTTTAGTAGTACATATAATTTATTCCATGAATTTTATTTGTTGAGCTATTAATGATTAATAACTACAAACAAAATTTCTATTTGTCATTTAATTCATAGCTCATTAAATCACCTTGTATCATATTTCATATAATTAGATAAAGTTTAGTTGAAGTTTAGTTGAATATTTACCTGTACAAGTAAATTTAATGACCATCCAACTAAAATAATTGACAGTCCCTGACAATGTTTGCATGACAAATATCACTAATTGCATAATTAGTGATATCATGACACATTGTTTTTTTTAGTATTTAATCTACATGTAAAGAAAATAATAAATAACGATTATATATTTGATTTGTCGATTATATATTATATTGTTTGCGTAAATAATGGATGGACAAGAATATTACTAAATGGAAAAAAACAAAAAAAGGAAAAAAGATTCATAAATCCCAAAACAAAAGATTGTTTGTGTGTTATAAAATATAACTAGGATAGGAATGACTGGACTCATGAACAGAGTCAGAAGGGAGGACACAACAAAGATGTCGACGAAAGGGATTCAAAATATAAGGTAAATAGATCCCATCCCGTTTTTTACACTCTTTCATGATGAGCTGAGGATCCTTGTGGGCAATGAGACTATTTTTAATTTGATAAAATTCCTTGTCACTCGTGTAACTCAGGCCGGCCTCCAAAAAAGGCAAAAATGGTCTCGGTCGATTCTTCTCCTCCTTCTCTGCAATTCTTTGAGCCCTCCGTTGACGACGTTCAAGTAAACTGGACCAAAATGGAGACTTGTCATCTCTCTCACAAAAAATGGTGTTGGGTGCAAAATGGACATGTCTGGGTCCAAATTGATCCAAGTCATAAGAGTCAATACTACTTGTTGAAAAAGTAGTACTCTCACTCGTCGTTCGGCTTTGTCTTGACCTCAATGACCTCGGTGAGTCGGAGGACGTGAGAAGACCCAATTTTTCCATTCTTGGAGATGAAGTAGAGACTTTCCAATGGGTCAAACGATGTAAAAAAGATTTAATACGAGTGGCTAAAACTTCCCTAAAAACAAAAAAAAAATACTTGATTTAATAATTAATTTATCTAACAATGAATTTCAAGAACTGTGCAACAGTGGAAGTTGAGACTTGCAAATAATACTGTACAAATTGAGTAGATTAATTAATTGTAGTACCTCAAAGGAATTGAAATGGCGGTCCTTGTGTAAGGTCTCCTCTCTGTTGAATGAATGGTATTTTTCCCTTCGTGAGAGACAGTTCGTCGTAGAATTCGAAGATCTTCTTCACGCCAAGGTCTGGATGGAGCTGAAATTGATACAATGATAATTAACCATTAAGTACATTTCTTTTTTCTAAATGGGGTAAACAATTATGAAGAAAAGTGATATCAATAAATATGTTATTCTACATTACAAAATCTTTTATCTTATCTCATTCAATGTTTTTATTTCTCTCTAAAGTACGTGATGACAAGACGCAGAAATATTAAAAAAAATTTAACATGAGCACTACCGTCTTACATTTCAGGCTCTCCCTTTCAACTTCCTAATTTGTATTGTCGACAATATACAAAAAAAAATTTTGTGGTATAAAATTGACAGGAATGTATGAAATACATGTAATTAAATATGATTAGGTACTATAAATGGAAATATAAAAAGAGCTAGGATGCACATAAGAATTTTAGTCAGTTTGCATCTTTAAACGGTTACAAATTTCAAGTTATATGACATCCCTAATACAAAGACATGTAAATGATACTATTAAAAATAATACTACACATTAAAGAGTTCCCTCGTAGGTTATACTAAAAGGGATGTGATATGTACCCTTGTACAGATAGAGTTTGACTTCTAAATGGTTGGAATAGGACACCAAGGGAGGTATTATGCAGACATGGCCAATAAAAAAAATGGCATGACCTCATCATTATAATCTAGTTATTTATATTAGTAAATTTTATCCTCTCTATTCTCTACACATCTATCATTCAACTCTCAAGCTAATGACAACCTCGGCACGTACACATTTCTCATAACTTTACCACATGATTATATTTATATAGAGACATATACTCTATATCTTTTTTTAACATTCAACGGAGTAAGCATCACATGTTCCTTTTTTTATACTTTTTCTTTGAAAATTTATTTGGACTGGAGAATTTTCATGATTAATATAGCCCCGTTTACCTTGTCTAACACCCTATACATAGATTTGTACAATACACAAAAGTATCTAATGCGTAGCTGTAGCACAAGTGGTAAACAATAAAAATGAAAAACAGTCTCTTTTTATCTAAAAACTTGTCCTGTATTTTTCCTACAAGTCTCAACATGTCAAAAAATATATACTCAATTGTAATTATTGTAAAACTTTTTTTCAAAGTGCATGTCATGGCTCTGTCTGTAATTGTACTGTGTAGAATTTAATTAAGCCATACCTTTGCCATTTCTACATAACTACCCTACCCCAAAGTAATTCTAAAACTAAAAGAGTCTTTGAATGTAAGAATAAAGAATGGGTTAATGTGAATTTAAAAAAATTAAATATAACTGACCTGTACCAATGATGGGAATATTGGAAATGTCGTCGTTGTCACTTTGAGTTTGCCAAGAATGGATGACACGAGTGGCTTGAGCCTTTTCAAGTCTCTCACGTTCCCTTATCTTTTGTTGATGAGCGACTCCAAAATAGTCCAAAGGTTCAGCCAAATAAATTCTGTACTTTTTCTCCTTCTCTTTCCTCTCCGGCTCTAAACGCTTCTGATCCTTAGTCCTATACCATTTATTCTTCATTCTCGAATTCCTTATCCTTGGTCACAATTATTGATCACGTTGTGTTTATTAATGTGTAGTATTTAGGTAGGGGGATGAGATGACAATGAACGGACAATTCTCACTCTATTGATAATTTTTATGTTTATTTATTCTTCCACTTTTTATATATTTCCACACTGATGTAATTTGTTATTTGTATTTCTAGAAAAAAAATAGTCACGACTCACTTAGCAAACTTCAATTCTAATCTTTCTCTTTTTTTTGTCCTCAAGTGGACAACAAGACTTGACAAGACGTAGTAAAATATTGACTTGGGATGATGATGGGACAACGTAAGAATTGGAAAACAATATTTGACTTGTGTACACCTTGAACGGCTTGTAATGAATGAAAGCTGATCAAAGACTCATTTTAATCTGGACTGTCATCTGCCTCTGGAAGAATAACAAGCGTATCTCTTCTTCTCTTCTTTAACGTTACGTGTGTGTGTGTGTGTTGGGGAGTAAAAGGGCTTTGTATGGATCATTTAACCAGAACCAGTCCAATGCATTCGCTTCAACTCCCTTTTTTTCACTTGATGATAATACACAGTACGTCAATAATAATAATGAATTGGACCAACCAATGCTGATTTTTTTTGCCTTGTTCTCAACAAATCCTCCTCATTCTGTCTCAAGCGAGCTCTGCAAGCTAATAGCTTGCACAATGCAGAATAATACAAAAATGTCTCTTTTATTGAGGAAAAAATAGGTTCCATTCCATTAATTGCTTCAGTACACAGGGTAAAGGTTAAAGATTATTTTGTATGTAATTAAAAATCTATTCCGTGTTTAGATTCTATCTCATTCTCATCCAAAGACCAACCCCCCTCCTCGTCATTCTTTAAGGTTCAAGATTTTACTCTTGGTTGACATGAGATTGAATTTAGAATTTAACAAAAAAAATTGTGAGAATTCAAGGGTGTTAGTTTGAAATTTAGTATTTTATTTTTAAACAATTGATTGGGCCAAAATGTGTCATAGTTGACATTCCGGGAATGCAATTCTATGTAATTTATTTTCTCCATCAATGTTGACGCGACTACGATTCGACTGACTGTACAATATGAGACTATATGTACAACCTCCAGTTCATCTCTCTTTGTTTCAAAAGTGTCGGCAGTTAAATACTACTCGATATAATGCATGTCATGTCTACAGATGAATTACATGGGACAATGTATGGAAGGAGGTAGAATAATTAAGAATTGAAAATTCTGACAAAGGTTATTAAAATAATATTTATTAGACGCACTTTACTTTTAACGAAACGTTCAAGTTGTCACGTTATACTTGTTTTTAAAATGAATTATGATGTGACGTTCATCATGTATTTACTTGATCATTTTTTTTAAATGATGATTTCTTGGATCTGTTTTTCAAAGTCTCAACCTTCTTCTTTTTTTTTCTTCTCATCATCATCATCGTCATCAACAACAGACTCAATTCCTTTACTCCACTTGCATTGTAATAAGCTTTTTTAGAGTGATCCCACATCCATCACGTTCTATCCATAAATTATTCCATTTATTTATTCTCTCTCCTTCTAATTTATCGACGCATGTATCTCCCTATACATGACACGTTTCTTCTTTTTAAATCTTTTAATTAAAATCACTTTAACCCATCCTCAACCGGAATTGATGCAGTTTACACCAGACTTTATTTTCAAGAGACTAATTTTTCCGTCCATTTATTCCTCTTATTTATTTTTTCAAAAGTAAGACAAAGCTATTTTACCAAATGGAATTTAGTGAGATTGCTTAATTTAGTTTTTTTTTGAGTTTCATGTCCGGTCGTTTGTAATATGACAAGAGGACAGTGGAAGCTTGATAATTAATTATGTAGTTAGTCGTATACTGATACTGATAGATGCGCATCGCGTGACACGGGGTAGTGTAAATAAATAATAATAAATAAAATATATTTATGTATACACAAAAAAATCAAAACTTGTTTACTATACTTAATAGTTGAAGCGTAAGGATAATTTTTAATGTGCTTTAGCTTTGGTTGTACAATATTTATTTATGCATTATGATAAATTTACATGAGGAACAATTTAATGCTAATTTGCTAATTTTCACAGACTAATTGCCATCATGATCAATAAAGCGATGATGATTTAATCTTTCACACCTTGTTCATCATAATCACAAGATGAGGAGAATCCTAATTCTAATCTATTCAAAAAAAATACACTTGACATTGACAGATAAGAAAACAAGGTAAGACTGGAGAAAGATAGTAAAAACAACAACAGATTTTTTTGATGAGGTGATTCATTGGATAAATTCATGCTTTGTCATAAATTTAATCTTTCCTTAATTATTATTATTAGTGGAATTTAATAGTGGAATAATATTGTACAGAAATGAAAAAGCATGACTAAATTTATTTATCGAGTTTCTAATATTAAAAATGATTCATGGATTCATTCATAAAATTGTCAGCTGTCAAAACTTTTCATTTTTAACCAATTTCATGTAATTTGAATCTTCAATTCATTCCACACTCAGTGGTGTGAGAAATTGTGACATGACAAGCCTGCATGTAACCACCAACTTAAACTAACCCTCATGTGATTATTTTTCTTAACATGGATACTGAAATTAAATCCAGTGACCCTGAGCTCACGGTCAAACTCGAGAAAATCTTCCCACGAAAATCATTTTCACAATGGACAATTTTTAATGGTCTATATTATTACTACGCGAGGAATTGTATTTACTGGACAATTTCTTGAGAGTATCTTTTTCAAAAGTTGACCACAATAAAATTCAAAAATCAATTCCTCCCCTGCCATTTTATCAACAAAAAAAAGCCAGTGATACAATTTATTTCTAAAAGTATCAATTTTGGAGTACATGGAATAAAATATTGGCCATACAGAAAGTCCCCGAGTAATCACAAAATGAAGAGCTACTACGCCCTTACCCCTCAATGCTCCCCATAATGAAAAGGTCAAAACAAACCACGAGAGCTGGAATCAACTCGGAACGTCGTAAATATCAAGGAGGGGATAGAGGGGGGGAAGAAATAATAAGAGAAATTTTCTGAGACCAGAATCGTGGGTATTAACAAAGAACTGACAAGTCATGACAAGAAGCAGGACTTTCTCTCCAACTACCCGGGTATTATTTCTGAAACTCCATCCTCTCTCTCTCTCTGTAGAGAGAACACGAGGAAGCCTCACATGAAAAAAAAAGTTTCTATTATTATGATACCCAAAAAGTGTGTCAGTTGATAGTTAGAAGAAACTCACCCCACCTCCCCTTCCTCCCTACCATGAGATTTTAGTCACTGCTGCTGCGCTACCCGATAAAATAAATTTCCGCTCCGACTTTTCCTACATGCAAAGAGAGAAAATGGCAAAAAAAGAAATATCCCTTACATTCGCATTCGCATTATTTTGTACCCACATGTGTGTGTGTGTGTATTTAAGTCATATGTATAACAGTGGAGCCAACACAATCTTTTTTGTACATTCCCCACATATGATGCATAAATGTGTTCCTAGTTTCCGAGAATATAAGAGAGAGAGGTTGGGTTTGTCTATTTTATTTGATAATATTAAAACAGAGAAGGGATATAACCGTCGATGAGTCAAATAGCGTTGAGACGCCCCATTTCCTATGCAACTCTAAATAGGAAAGGAAAGAGTCAAACTCAACTCACTTTCATTCTCTTTTTGGTGAGAGGGTGACCACACACACACACAAATATTATACACTTGTAGTGCAACCCCAACCAACTGACACACAAAAAAAAACAACTTTTCCATTGTCATTGTCACATGTTTACAAAACCAGAATTTTTCTACAGTTAAAAAGTGTAAGTAGACAACAAAAAATATTTATTGAATATTGTAATTGTGAATTTTTAAAATAAATTTTAAAAAAAAGAAAGACTCAAATTGAATTTATGAATCTCAAATTTAATTATGTAATTTGAACTCATCTCATAAATTTCCCTCTATTCCAACTTTAACATTTCCCATAAATTCCTTCTTTAAGAGTCTTCTCACCCCCATTCTTGTCCTCCCAAGACTTAAATCAAAAATAAAAGAGAGAGAGACCTCGCAATTTTAGCTCTCTCTCTCTCTCTCTTGTCTTGTTCTCGAGTGTTGTGTCACTTTTGTTTTTATTCTAATCTCTTTTTTTGCAGAGTAAGGAGCTCTCTTGTCGTTATCACTGTGTGAAATAAAAAAACAGTTTGTTCTTTTGTGGGGATTGAAAAAAAGTGATTTTGTTGACATCTTTGTGGATTTGATAAGAAATATTGGGACAGTACATTGGATATTGGCATTGGATATAATACTTAAGCAGTGACTAGTGGGTGAGTCATTAAGATATTCTTTACTCCTTTTTTTTGTTGAATGTAAACAAACACGAGGAATCTTTTTATTCAGTCTCTCTCTCTCTCTTTTTTTTTGGTCTTGTATTCACTGTGGAATGTTAGCGTAGAATTCCGAGTCGGTCATATAAACAAATCAGTTAATAATTAACTCGTCTCATCTTTCAATGTTGAATGGGGTTTTGATACGTAGTTTCTCACGGTACTCAGTAGACAAGTTGGAGAAGAGTATTAAAAAAAAGTTATATATTTCTTATGAATTATCATGAGAGACACACAGTTAAATAAATAGATAAAAAAAATCACATTAGACTCTCCATTAGTCAGCATAAATCCTTTAACAAATTCTCCCTCCTTTTTCGTCGTACATATTTAAATATATCGTTAAAAAGGTAGTGTCAGCAATTTTAATCATTTTTTAGTACAAGTTTCTTTTTATTATTATTTATTATTTAATGCGCAGATATATATTTAGTTTAAATGTGCCAATCCATTCAAAGTTTTTACTATAATATTTATACTGGAGAAGAGTAATAAATTTACCTAATATTTTGACTAATAAAAATAACAACAACAGACTTGAGGCGAATTTTAGAAATTAATACTTATGTTATTTAGTTATGTAAGGTACAGCGTACAATTTGCGAGAAAAAAATACACAATTAAGTGCTGACGAGTAAAAATTAAAATTAATTTACTTGACTTGCTTGAATTTTTACAGCTTTTTTAAAAATAGAAAAAATTATTTTATGAGCATAAACAATCATCAAATAATTGTACATCTAATCAGTCTTCTTGTGAATTCAAAATTTTTTAATTTGATTAAATGGGGTCAGAAATACTTAGCATTTTTACAAGTCTCATTGACTATTCTAGCCTTATAAAAAAATTGGAAAATTTTATAAAAAATATCTTTGTCATGAATTTTCATCTCCTTCTCTCCTTCCAACTTCCGCTCCTGACTCCCCCCATATTTATAATTACATGTAGGAGAGTTATAAGCGATGGAAAAAAAATTATTATCAGAATGACCAACTCTATCCATTTCCGGCATGGATTTTTAACTCCCTTGTCACCATTTAAATTTTATGATTTTATACCCTCCCTTCCTCAACACTCGTAAAATTATTCTAACTGTTTTGTAGTATTTATGTGGAATTGAATTGAGAAATTTTTTTTTTTGATAAATGAATGGAGATATTACTACGACGGAATTTATTCATGAGTATATTTAATTATGAATTAATTAGGCCGCTAAACATTTTAAATAAAGTCAAGAGTCAATCTCAATAAATTGTAATTAAAAAAACTATGTATATAAACAGTAGACTGTCTATGTCAAAAAAATATTTGTTGATGAATACAAAATGAAGAATAATATTGTTGTTTATTTATGTAATTGATATAAAAGCATCTCTTTTCATGCTGACTTCCCCTTTTTGTTTATTTTTTCTGTTTGTGTGCAATCTCTCTCTCTCAAACAAGGGCAATTATCTAACAATGACATTAAATTGAGCAGTCAATTTATTTGTTTTTAAAAAAAAATGTCAAGAGTAAATATCATGCCATGTAGTAATTAGTATTTTAGATTTGAAGCATCCAAAATATTTATCATAATTAGTATTATTCATGTACAGTCAAATAATAATGGAATTAATCATGTTTATGTTATTTTTTTCTTGAAATTTACAGAAAAATAAGTCAAAATGTCTCATACTGTCACTGTCACGAGAACCACGACGACTACGTCCACTTCCGCCATTCTTCTCAATGTAATTCACCTGTCCATTTAGAATTAATTAATTTAAATTAAATCCTATGAAATTCCAATGTAAAATTCAAAATCAAAATTATTTTGATGTTTAAAATGACTAGAAATTTCGAGTAGAATTTTTGTGAATTTTGCTTAGAATATTTTTTTTTAATATTTTTCAACAGGTTGGATATTTCCGCACTATTCCAGGAATTCTCAAATTGTTGCATATTGTAAGTTACTTTATTTATTTTGAAAATTGGCATAAAAATGATCATAAATCAATTATTTAGTCAATTTCTCTTTTCACTAATGGAGAAAAAGCACTGATGAGTTGTAATTAGTTTTGAGAATTGAAAGACTCAATTATTACTAGGATATTGGTTGTTTTTATGTTTGACAGCCTTGTCGGTAAAAATTTGAGGCTGTCAAAAATTCTTTTCCGCACATCAGCACATCCTACGCTCTCTTTACAGGGATAATTTTTAGTTTTATAAAAAAAATCATGGTGGTTGTAGGACCTACAATGTAGGTAGTCTAGTTTTTTCAAATTTCTGAGGATATGCCATTTGGCATGTTAAGCGTACATCAAGAGTTGGACATTGAAATCCTCTCAGGGAAAACAAGCCCAGCTGTTGTATTTTTTTAAAAACATTTAAACCTCCTATACATATTTAATGGGTATTTGTAAGGGAGTTTTTTTTTAAATGGAGGAAAGAAAAACAAGGAATTTATCTCATTTTTGCATCTTTCTACGTGAACAAGTTTAGAAAGACGGCTGTTTAGATTCCACAGAGATCCCAGAACTGGTGATACTTTCGTTTGGACAGGGGCGAGGCTGTAACCTACATTTTTTCGGAAGGGGGTTCCATTCTTTCCCTCATTTTTTTATTATGGTCCAACTCCAATTCACCAACAGTCAAAAAAACACTCATTTTCATTAATTTTTTTAACTGACTTTTAAATTACAATTAATTTTTGCCAAGTGTAATCAAAATTAAAATAAAAGGAGCTCGGTAATCGTTTAAAATAAAATAAAAATGAGCTATCACTTGACGAACAGTCAGACGCTTTGTTGCAACTTTGCCAACAAAGTTAGATAAACAATTCTAATAATATTTAATTCGTATGTATGGATTAATTATGTACAATCACAATCTAATGGAGTTTTACAAGACAAAATGATTAAAAATAAGCAAATTAACTGTACAATCTGTGGACGAGGCACATGGAGAATGCTGAATGCATGTGAGGAGATACTTTGCAGGTATTGAGGTCAGATGAGCCAAAAAAGGAGTTTTGTCGAGTTTTATGATTCCAATGCACGAGAGAGTCTCATCAAAGTTAATCTATTGAATATAATTCTTCCCATATCATCTTCATGTAGAGACGGCCACTCTCACAAGCCTCTCAGTGTGTCTCGTTTGCAAAATTGACTTTTGAGTATTAATTCATCTTGAGAACCTTATTTGTCTCTCTTTGGATTGGAATTTATTATATGTACAGTCTATTAAGAGGCGTGCCATACCTCACTCTCTCTCTCTCTTGTTTTAATAGAGACTGAAAGTCAAACAAAAATAAATAATAATATTTGATCCAACTTTTTTTTCATACATTCTCTAAATAAACCAAATTCACATTAAAGTCAAGTGTTATTATTTTTATATCAGTCCTTTTTCGTCTTTTTCAAAATTATTATCAACAGATAGTGAGTCATCAACTACACACATAAAAATAATTTGAGAGTTTTTAATGGGTCGTTAAAATCAAGACAAATTTAATTCCGAGAAATTTCTCTTTTTAAAAAATTAGACAAAACTTTGGTCTGCTCAGGAGTAAGATTGCCAGTCAAAATATTGTTTGAAAAAATTTTCCAGGTCACGTCTCGTGTCATTTGACTATTTGTTGTCAAGAGAGAGAGAGAGAGTGGCAGAAAACATCTGCTTTCTCATCTCATTCACGTCAAGGCTTAAAATGTGACCTCAACACCCGGTGGCTTCGTCTTCATTTCTTTATGTACACATACAGATAACTATAATATCACCATCGTATCTGTATTGGAGAGAGAGAGAGACAATGTTTGTAAGACTTATTAGACACACTTAATGTGCATTTTAAGAGATGTCTGTCAATTTTTGCCGTAACCAGGAGCATCAAGTGTGTAGGAATTGGGTTAAAAAGTGAATTCACTCGGTGTATTATATAACACGCGGGAGAGAGAGAGAGAGAGAAGAATTTATTCTTGTGTGAACTCGATAGAGATTGTAGTTAAAGATAAGCAAGGCATGTCTCATCTGGGAAAGAAGAGGAGGAGGGGCTCCTTTCTGCAAATTTTGTGAGAACAACTTTCTTTAGAAGATCACCCTTCAGGAGAGTTCGCACTAGTCATAAATTATAAGCAATGGGTGCAGAAACTCACGAGGGAATGGGATCAGAACATCACCCAAATTCTCTCCAAGAGATGAGAGAGAGGAGTAGCCATGGTGATGGGAATGCGGAAACGAGAAATGTCTTTTCTCTTCTCACATCATCATATTTTTCATTATAAACCCCACACGCATAAACAGCCGGGCTCATAATAGAAGAATGTATAATAATTAGCTCTTGCAAGACATGCCCTGTTTGTTTAAATGGCCATTAAAGAACAGCTCAAGGGAATTATGACATGTTCCTTCTCATTCAGATTAATTTAGATGTCGTTAAAAAGACACGGAGAGAGAAGCATGTAGTTTACGTTTATTTTGACTTGATTACTCAGCAACTTTTTCAACTTATATTGCCTTGTCCTTGTAAAGTGTGCACAATTAAAAATAATTTTATGTATGTAATCTTCATGTATGCCAGTTTAAGTTTACAACAATTTTTTTTGAACTCAATTTCCGGGTCAATTGTCTATAAATTGAAGTCATGATAAGTTAATTGTGTTTTCTTTTAATTAATGTGTCCATTTAACTCAATTTCAACAAGTTTTTCCTTTTTTAAGATTTATGACTTACGACCATCAATAAAATAAATCATGAATCATGACCTATCTGTAAAAGCAGTGAAAATTTTAGTGTTGAGGGAATGTTTCCGGCAATGTTTCCTTGTGAATAAAATTGATTTTTTTTGACAGATTTTGGGGATTATTTGTGTAGCACTTGCTGGACATTACATCTCCTTTCATAAAAGTTATTATCAGCACAGAGTGACCCCACCAGACTACATGCTATTTGTACCCGAATTATTTTTCTTGCTGATTGCCACGACTTGCATGATTGCCTCCACTCTCCTCCTCGTCTCATGTGTAAGTTCTTTATTAATTTTTTAAAATGACTCAAATAATTGACCTCTTGTTTCATCCACCTTCCAGGTCATCTCAATTGCCACTGCAACTATCCTACCAAAGACCGTTTTTGTAAGTAAATTAAATTAAAATACAAATAAAAAAAATTTCATTTTCATAAAATATGAATTTAATTGACAAGTGAAAATTTGGGTAAGCTTGATAATAATAATGGAAAAATAAATTAAAATGATGGACAACAAAAAATATAGGAGGTGGTGTACCACTTGATAGCAGCAGTTCTATTATTAATTGCCTCAATTGTTTACATCGTCGAAGTAAACAGATCGTACAACTCCTACTACTACACAAAACCCACAGCATTTAATGCTCGTTTAGCTGCAGGGGTAAGTTAAATTTTGAGTCTTCGTTATTAAATATTTTTTTTGTTTCGTTTATTGTCTTTTCGGTTTTGGTGGCTGTCAATTTGGGTTTTGGGTGTGCATGCTAAAATGGACCTGCAAAAAAAAGGAGCTCACTTTTATACCGCCATTAATATTTCTTTTAACCGTCTCATCCATTCATTTACTCCGATCCGTCGTTGAACGGAACACCTTGTACAAAAATTATGAGCCAAATGAGCCTGGTTACGTAGCTAAAGTTTTTGCAGGGGTAAGCACTAAGAAAAAATCTTACGATTACAGATAAGTCTCATTGCATCATGAATGCTCTCATCGTAATCGTATGATGCTCTTTTTCCTGCTTATTTTTCATTTAAACGCGAGACTTTCTTCAGTATGACAAAGACCCCCTTCACGAGCTTGCCTTGAAATAATTAAAATAATTTAAGTGAGAAGGGGGCCAGTGGCTCAATTTTTATTGTGTGTGTAGTTTTGTTTGTATTTCTTGCAAATTGTTAATTAAAATGCTTACTAGTTGACCTAATCAATCGTAAGCGCTTTTTTTGTAGTCTTGAATAACAATATTTTTGAGAGATGATGAAACTAAAATTTCTTGTTGCATGTGTGTCTTGATCGTAGTTAAAAGTCATGAGCAAATATTTATTTTTGTTTTTATTTCTAGTCTTATCATTCGTAAACATTAAGAATAGTAGAATTAATTAATAAATTTTGAAAAAACAACAACAACAAATTTTTTTTCTAGGTATTGGGACTTGTAAATTCAATACTGTACGGCGTGGCAACTTTCTTTGCCTATCGGAACTTCAAATCTGGCTAAAAACAATTTTGGAAAAAACAACCAACAAATGAACAGAGACTACAAAAAATTGTAAGGAAATGTGCCAAGAATTTCTCTTTGTCAAAGAAAAAAAATCAAAAGAATACCACCAAGTCATAAATATTAATTATGATTTTAATCCCTTTTAGTTAATAATCAGTAAATAAATATTACTGTATGTATGTACATCTGTAGTTGTATAAGAGCCTGCATTATATACAAGTACGACCATTTAGAATTCTTATACCTCAGCTATGATGAATGCTATCTCAATTTTACGTGTTTCATTTTCTTGTACATGTTACATAATTTTATAGGTTATTTGTTGTTTTTTTCAATGTAATTTTTGAAAAAGTCAAGGTCAAGTTGATTACAGAGAAACCACCACAAACAAGAAGAGCACAAAACTAATAGAAAATATTTAATTTAGTAAAAAAGTACTATATATAATTATTATTACATAGATTTTTAATTGTGTGTAAAGGTTGTTGCTATTTGTCAACTTGATTGTGAAAGATGTAAAAAAAAGTGGCTGTTTACCTTTTTGTGAGGCGAGTGATAATAAAAGTTTTTTGCCCTTACTTTAAAAACTAAAATTGTATGTAGACATAGTTGTAAAAATAATGTTTGTAAAAAAATTGACCTTTTTAGTCCCCACTCGTCATAGTTGTTGAACGATCTCTCTCTCTTTACACAAAATTAAAAGTGTTGTGTACAAAAAAATGCCACTATCGCTTAAAATTTAACAAAGTCTTTTTTTTGCCTTTATTAATGACGTGTAATTTGTTGTTAGTCTTTGACACTCTGTAATATTTACAGAAATAATTATTGAAACATGGAAAATGTAATATTTAAGGACTATAAATGACTATAAATATGTATATACGTGAATATTTAAGCCTTGAAAGTTCTTCAACTTGAGAACGTCCTAAAATTGTGTCTCAGACTGTCTAAATGTGTACACAAAAAAATTTACCAAAAATCTCTTGTAATGTACTCAAAAAAACATGTTAAATGTCTTAAGTAAAAATGTACTATTATAGTATATTCTTATATTTAAAAAATCACGACCTTTGCTAAAATTTTTAATTATTGTAAAAAATTGCAATAATTAGTAAAATAATATTTTCAATTGGAATGTCTCTCTTAACTTTTGAAACTTTCACTCGTAATAATTTTCTCAAAGAAAATTTTGGACAGAGATTTATTTAACCAAAGAAATGTTTCTCTTTTTTGTTTTTAATTAATATAGAACGTCCATAAAGACTATTTATTATACTTTAAAAAAATGAAAAGTTCAAAAAAAAAGATTCTTGTGCAATTTTAGCCAACTGTCTTTCTTGTATAGAAGCCTTAAAAGCTAATAATAATGCTTTCAATCTACACTGAAAAAAATGTTAAGTATACGAAAAATACTGAAAAACTGAGTAAACGCATAAAGTGGCCATGTTAAATGTAGAAAAATATACACGAAATCTCTCTCTATGTTGTGAACTTGTACTGCATGACATAAACTTTTAACTGTAACTTAAAAAATTCAGTTTATTTACTGTCAAACAATGAATAAAAAAAATTGTACAAAAAAATCCATGTGTCTAAACTTGTGCCAAAAATTCATCAAATTGAGAATGGGCTTCCATTATCTTAAAATCTTTAATGACATTTTGATGAGATGACAAATTATGGACAATGAGAGCCAAAGGGGGATGACGCCAAAAAAGAAGATTAAAATGCTAAATTTAAAATGCATCCCCCCTCACTTTCTTTTACAATATCCAAATATGAATGCAACTACCAAAGTAAATTATGGAGCGAAAGATTGATCACTGAGAAAATTTTAGAGAAAGAGTTAATGCTACTCAAGTACAGCTGCTGTAGTTTTTGTAGAATGAATCAGAGCCCTTTTGAATTTTAAGAAGATGAAAGTATTTTTGTAACTCACTATACATATGTATGAGCATTTTAAAAATTTGCCTACACATAGGTATCTCTTACATTTACGAATTTAGTTAACGACAAGAGTAAAGTAAAAAAGAAAATGTACTAACTAATACCGATGGATGGATGAAAAAAAAATGTGCCGAGGAAAGAGTACTACAAGTCAGATTCGGGTGATTGCCTTACTTTTTTCCAAGACACATAGCTGTCCCATATATATATATATATATATACAAAATCAAGTAAAAAATTCAACCAATGAGAATAAACTATGACACATGTTGTCAGAGGCCTATGTATATAAAGTCAGTCTATTTTTTTTCTCTTCTTGTTCATTCTTGCTCCTGTCCTAAATTTAGCTACAAGAGATCAACAACCAAGAGTCTCAATCTTTTTTTTTCCTACACGGGGAAAACATCTCTCTCTCTCTACAATAGTCTCTCTTTCTCTCTCTCTCTCTCTCTCTCTCTTTCCTATACAAAAAAACAAGATTCACACATGTAACAGAGTACATATTTGATCATGGTTATATGACTATACCGCACAAGATGCAAAAGAAATTTTTTGAAAATGCATAAGTAAGTACACAGAGCTTATACCTAATTCTAAATCACATTAATAGGATGGAAGTAAAAGCCCACACTTGTGTGTGCGAAAAAAAACACGCTTTGGACAAAACGACTTAATCTTTTCACAATTCTGTGTCAACCAAAACTCTCTATCCTTTATTACATGGCTCCTCAAATTTTTTTTTTCTTCTTGTTCCGGAATAAACACTGATTAAAATACATAGTCAAGAGGAGGTCCAGTCGTCAATACCTCACATATCCGTTCCAGATTCTTGTTATCTTGGACTCCCTTCTTACAATTTGTCTCAAGTTATGGCCTAAACTGATTAGTGTCTAGTGCTGTTGAATAATTTTGATAAGAAAATTTTCTTGTACCGGCAAAATAAAAATATAAACTTTTAACACATTGTCTAGACTATGGTGACTACACCTTAAATTATAAAATTGTAGTTGTCCACAATTTAAACTAAAAAAGTGTAGACTCGAATATATTTTGAAACTAAAATGTCATCAAGTTAAAACGGACATTGTTTTTGTCTCATTTCAAGAAAAATATCCTTTCTTTCACCCCATCACATGTAACACGTGTGGCAAATAATAAGTGCGTGAAAACGAATTTAGCAGTGAAATAATGAAAACCAGAAGGCCTTCGTGTGAACAAGAAGTATGCGAAGACTGGAACATAAAAATGAAAGAAAAACATAAGCAAATGAATTTTATCTCTTCATTTTACGACAAAATCAGCAGGACACATGTGATTGTTCAACTTGTCCCTTCAAATACTGACATTTATATGTAAATAAATAAACTTTTAAAAAAATACATAAATTTTCAATAAAGTTGCTTCTAAATCAAAACAAAAAAATGGCTAGAATCGGTTATAATCCACCCTCTGTCACTGTTAGACCAATGCCAAATGTAGTACAAATGACCCCATGTCCATCAAATATCATTTCATCCCCATCATCCATTCGATATGGTACGGGATACCCTCATCGAGGATTTTGTGGCAAAAGACAATGTTGTGAATGTCTACATATTGATTTTATAAGGAGGATGCCTGGCATTCTCAAAATATTTGAAGCTGTAATTACCTTTCTATCTATAATAATCTATTTTTACTCATTACCTATATGTATAGTATGTACTCACAAAATGCAGGAAATCGCAAATAATTTATTTACTTTAAATACCTTTAATTTTTAGGGAATCGGTGTCATTTGCCAATTTTTGCTCCTCATGTATGGAGCAAAACACAGTCAAGTACTAAATGAAAGTTATACCCTCTTCCTTATCACCATTTCATCTGGCCTAATTACCACTTTGGTAAATTATGTTCTTCTCTAGTCAATTATGAACTTTCAACTTGATTTGTTTTAAATGATTATCACATTTTAATTGTATTTTTAACTTTTTTTCTTCAGTTACTCTTAGGATGCTATCTTCTATCACGTAATACTTATCATCTAGTCCGGTCATCAATTTTCGAAGTTGCTTTCAACACCATTGCCTGTATTTTAAATGCGGCTAGTTCATCCTATTTAGCTTATGCTGTGACCACTCGACTGTTTGATGATTACACAAGAATTCCCTATTTTGAAGCGTATCCGGCCCTGTCCGGAGCATACGTAAGTCGAATCTTATAACATTGTCAACTTGATTGTATTTTTCTCAAAAATGAATTTTCTCTTTAGATCCTAGGATTTGTCCTCTCCATCATTCATGGAGTGGATGCTTACTTCTCATACATGTACAGTCAAGGACTTCGGTGAACCTTGTCTCTTCAGTGAAAAAATTGAATTACAAATTACATATAAGACAAATTTTAAGATGAAAAGATTGCAATTTATTAAAAATGAAAACATGGCAAGAATTTATCATTATTTTGGCACAAAAAAGTCCAACAATTGTTATCATGCACAAGTATAAAACAAAACTACAATAAAAAATGTACAAATTATTAAGTAAACTTAAATATTATAATGGCACATTGAGAACACAAGAGTGTTCACTTTGATTGAAGTCTAGAATCACATCAGAGCTAATCAATTCAGTTTTATATTATATCACCGATTAATTTTTTTTCTTCATTAAGAGTACCATTATTTGAACAATATACATAGGATGACTTTATCATACAAATAATAATTGATTAATTTCAGAAATTGCAGTCTCGCAAGTTTGAGGACCAGGAGTTATAAGTCTTATGATTCAAGCTCTCATATTTTTCAAAGAGAGAAAACATTTCCAAAGATTTCAAAGATCAAAACAATTTTAAAAAATATATAAAATTAAAAATTAGACAGTAAAGATTGTTCGTTTTAAAAAACATCAAAGGATCTGAAAGTTATGTAAAATTGACATTTACAAATAGGAAAAGATCCAGTTCAAGTATTGAAAAAGTTAAAAATATTTTTTTTAAATTATTAAACTCAGTTATTTTTCTTCTACGGAATGTCATGACCAAACAAATCAGAATGTAATGTAAATATCATATTAACCAAACCATTGGTTAACGAGAATATCGCTACGAGATTCACGTAAAGTTACAATAAAAAAAAGAGACTCAAAAAATTATTTTTAAAATCAGTCTAAAATAAACTACAAAAGTATTTCTTATCATACAAATTGTGACATAAGTTGTCCATGCATATGGCTTAGAATACCATAATTGTCTGGTGTACTTGATTGTCGTCGATACTTTTTAGATTCTTAGATTGTATCGATCCATAACAATGGCTAACAACGCCATTCTCACATACATTCCAGCCTCAGCTTGTCTGAAATATGCACAATAAATGCATAAATCAAAACATTGTATAAAAAATAGTGTACACTGTAAATTATTATAAAAGGCAAAACAATAGTAATTAAAAGAATTTAATACCTGAAATAAGCAGCACGACGATCCGTGTCAAAGAGTGGATCAATCTCAAAGACTCTGGGTAAGGGATGCATCACAATCATCTTCCTTTTTGCTCCAGTCATAATTTGTGGTGTAATGATAAATTGTCCACAAGCCTAATAGTTAAAAAGAATTTTTAAAAAGCTGAACACACATTCTTAACTGAAGATTTAAAATGATGATGCAGTACCTGTTTATATTCTTCTTCAGAAGAAAATCTTTCCCGTTGAATTCTTGTGACATAAAGTACGTCAGTATCTGGTAGAGCTTGTTCCAAACTCAAAAATTGTTCCTGTAAAAATTGTTATACAATGTTAGTATTTTCAATGAAATTCCAACCATTTAAATTCAAATTTTCATAAACTGTACTTACTTGAGGAATGCCTTTTGAGGAGACAAAGTCAATAACATTCCTTGGCATCTCAAGTCCTCTTGGGCTGACATAGCGAATATTAACCTTGTACAAGGTCAACAACCTTTATAAAATCAAAAAAATTATGCAATTACTGTAATCAGTCTTTTCCTAAAATCAGTACTGCAAACACCATAAAATAAAAAGTTTGTACCTTGCAAGAGAATGAACCGTACGTCCATTCTTTAAATCTCCAACCTATAAAAAAAAAAATTTGTCAAAGCATATTGACATTTTCTCATACTGAATAATAATGCTTTTATTTTTTCAGTTACTAACCATAGTAATGTTAAGACCATTTACAGTTCCAATCTCTTCACGAATTGTGAAAATATCCAATAGTGCCTGTGTCGGATGTTCTCCTGTTCCGTCCCCAGCATTTATTATTGGTTTGCGACATTTGGCGGCAGCTCGCTAATAATTACAAGAAACATAAATATTAATTTAATTCTACTTTATAATTGTACGATTTTGCAGCAAAATATTTAGCTTACAGCAACAGCTCCCGGTTGTGGATGTCTCAGTATGACAATATCGCTGTATCCACTCATGACTACCATGGTGTCTAAAGAAATAATTGCAAAATATTAAATTTAGTTGAATTTGCTTTTAGATTTCTGTAGTCAATTTAAACTTTTGTCTCACCTTCCAATGATTCCCCCTTTTTAGCAGATGAAGACGTTTCGTCCACATGAATGACCCGTCCACCTAGCCTTTGAGCTGCGGCTGAAAAGCTGCAACTTGTTCTAGTACTAACTTCATAGAAGATTGATGCCATCACTTTTCCCTACACATAAAAAATGCAACGAACACAAGGCATGAATGTTTTAATCAGAAAAAATTCAAAACAACTTACTCTCAATATATGATCCAATGGTCGATCTTTTTGCACAGCAAGTCTAAATGTTTGTGCAAGATCAAAAATGGCATGCAGTTGATTTTTCGTGAATGCATCAGCATTGAGAATATGATGCCCAACGAGTCTCTTTATGATTTCCACCTTCGGAACTGGTGTTAAAGTTAACGCTGGTGAAACAATTGGAATTGGAATGGTTTGAGATATATTTCCATTTACTACCGCTCCACCTCCTCCTGGAGATTCCATTGGAACGGTTTGTAACAAAGCAGACATTCCATCATTTCCAGTTCGAACACCGCTAGTGTAGCCAAATGGTACAGGAGATAATGAGTTACGATGAGTACGAGAAGGGGGTCGTGGAAGAAATGAAAGTGGACTCATTGATGTTCTGCCATCCAGCAAATCATTTGGATAATCTATGTTCAATTCGTTCAAAATTAACAAATGACCATCGTATTTAACTACGATTTACTCAAATACTTCAATTTTTAAACTAAATAAGACTTACCAGATGACAAATCAAAATCATCCCGTCCCAAACTACAAGATACTGTCAACTCTCTATGCTTGCCTTGAATAGGAGTTGTTCTGCCAGTGTTGTCAAATGGAAACGAAAATGGATCTTTTGTATTTGCAGAGGTTGGAAACTGAAGGCAAAAAATATCAAATTAGGTAAACTTACAAAAATAGTACGGGCGATTAATGTGTAACTAATTAGATGGCTGATGTATACATTATGTACTTGAATAGGCTGTCGCAGCTGAAATTCTCTCATGTCTGTTCCATAACCAGGAGGAACTAAGACTTGTCCATCAACATAAGCAACTAATAAAAAGAACAAATGTTATATTAACCTCTACATAATTAATAGAAATATGATTCACTCATATGTGTGCTACCTCAAGACCTTAAGAAATATATTTCAATTAAAAATACCTTCACCACGAAGAACAACTCTGCATACTGAGCCTTTCAAAACACGTCCAACAAATGGAGTCCATTGACATTTTGTGAATAGTTTTTTCTCATCAACCCTCCATTCAGTTTCCAAGTCCACCTGTCCAACAAAAATAAAGAAATCATTGATAATGCATTTTTCAACAAATAAATCTTTGCTTGGCTTAGTCTATGAATAATAAGATTGATTGTATTATAGTAAATGTTTCAATTAACATGACATACTTCAACATAAGTATTAGGCTGGTCAGGTAGATTAAAAATCTTTTTTGGATTGTGGTATAGACGATTCACAACATCATCAATAGTTAACTTTCCATCTTTGACAGCAGTTAAAAATAAAGGAAGCATCGTTTCTAAACCCGGGAAACCTGGTGGTGCTTTGTCAGATTGTTTTTCCTCAAGTGTATGTGGAGCTGAAACCCGAAAAAACAACATGAACTGACTTTCCAACTTTCAGTACATGAAAATATCCCCAAAAAACTTAATTTTTCATGAAAATACTTACCATGATCAGATGCAAAGCAATCAATAACCTGCAGATTTTCCCATAATGCATTCCTGTCATCATCTGTAGCTAACATTGGTCGAACTTGTCCTTTATCCGAACCCAACCAACCAAGATCTTGTTCCGTCAAAAATAAATGATGTGGAGTCACTTCACATGTGATCATCAAACCCTGTAAATGAAGTCAGTACACAATATAATCCAGTGACAACTGCTCACGATGGCTACGCATGTATTTTAATACCCACTCACAACTGATAACATTTTGTCAATAAATTCCGAAAAGAATTTTAATATACCTTTGCTTTTGCTGCTTTGATGAGTTCAATCTCTTCCCTCAATGAGACATGACAAATATGTACTGGTCGAGAATGTAAAGCAGCCACCAGAATTGCAGCCGCACAAGTTTTACTCTCAGCATGTACACACAAAGGAACCAATGTTGGCCAGTGAGCAAAGTGCTACAAAAAAAAAGATTGATCATCATTTAGTATGGATTATCGACTGCCAAAATGCATTACTAGTACCTATGATACAGATACTTTATTGTACACCTGACATATCTCTGTTTAATCTCAACATTATTGTGTCATACGTCACAATCATAAAAATAACTGAAAAAAGCACAGTGACACCTTTAACAATGATCACAACATGACTAATTATGTTTAAAAGCAGATAACGTCAAAAGAAGATAACACCACCTTCACGAGGGGTAAGCTTAAAGCTTACCCCTCATGAAAATGATAGATTATCTTGTAGAATTTTTTTTTTGAAAAACTCTTCAACAAAGCACGGCTATGGCTCAAACGATGAGTTGAAATGGAAAAACAAAAAGACTTACCTTTGACCACATTGTAATGTCACTCATTTTGAGTGTGGTGAAAGTATCATTCAGATATAGCTTCAATCCCGCAACCAAAGAACTCAAATCTGGTATTTCATCAAAGTTCTTCTCTGTTCCTCCCATGAACAAAGCGTAATCACAACGAGCATTTTTCTTGGCAATCTAATACACAAAAACAAATTTTTAAAAACAATCAATTCAAAATGTCTAAACCAAATGAACACATTTATAATTTCATTACAAAGTTTCATCCCATCACAATAGTTAACTCCTCTCCCCTTCGACTGTCATGATGAGTCAACATAATTTCACAAAAAATAGATTATTGAAGCAGGAAGTGAAAAAATCCTATTAAACTAACCTCTTTGACCATCATTAAAGTTGCCTTATCAATGACAGAAGGTTGAGTGTTAGGCATCACACATATCATGGTAAATCCTCCAGCTAATGCAGCAGCTGTTCCAGTGGCAAAATCCTCTTTATGAGTCGCACCAGGCTCACGAAGATGAACATGTACATCAATTAATCCCGGAATTCGGATTGTGTTTCTAGATGAAATGCAATCAATGTGGGGTTTCACAGGTGGTGGATTCCTCCCCAAACGAAGAATAGCCTAAAAAATTCAAATGTAATTAATGAACCATCATTCTATTGGTATGCAACATTGACCTAAAAATTAATCAGATCGGTACAAATTATCAAAAATTTTTAGGAAATCCTTGATTTTTTAAAAAAAAATTGATGTCATTATCTCTCCTTCAGGTAGAACATTTAGAGTAAAAAATTATCACAAAATATTGTCACTGCTATTTTAAGAATTCATGTTATACATTATTTTATACTTTTTCAAATCATGGTGTAAAAAAAGATTGTGGTTAGTATTAAAATTATAGTTACATGTATCCCTAAATTGACTTAATTAGACACTTTAAGCTCATATTAATTATTCGCATGTGACTGTACAAATGACAAGTAGCAACTTTGTACTTTGAACTTTATCATGCCGAAATATTAACATGGCTAGCTCCCTTGTTCTCACTCGCACAATAATAAGTAGTCAGAGATATGATTTAATAATGCCGACAAAGGACAACGTGTCGTTGTCAACGACTTTATCTATACAGACAGAAGATAGGACCATGAACCCAGAAATAATTTCCAGGAAAATCACAAAAATTCAAAGTCAATTTCATAAAGGCATTTCCTTTAAAAAACATCAAAAATGAAAGCATCCCCAAATGAATTAATTTTTCACTTACTTCAACTAATAATTTTGCACACTTGACGTCGGTCACAAGAGGAACTGAGTAGTCAACAGCGAGTCGCCTCGTACGATAGCCATGTGTCAGAAATGCTGAGACTCTCCGTGCTCCTCCAGCACGCATTGGTAGATTTATAACGAGTTCCAATTGCCGTCTCGCCAAATAATCCGTCAAATCAATCAACTGTCAAAAAATTGAGTATCACTAGGATTAATTAATTTTCTTATATGTAGTGACTATGTGACGCATGGATTTTGTCAAAACTTTACCTGTCCATGGTCGTCTTCTTCTCCTCCAAGATTTTCAAAAGTCCATTCCACGGGTTCAACCTGTAAAATATTGATTTTTTAATTGAAATTCCATATTTAAAACATCCAAAATAAAATTTTATATTAATTGATTGACTAATTGTATCTATTGCCAGAATTTTTTAAGTTTCTACTTTTAGTTAATGGCACCTAATTGATCTTATATTGAACCAAATATAGCCCTTTCTCCGTAAACGTCGACAAAGAAACCGCTGACATAGCTTTACAATCATCATACACAAGTAATGACAATATTTTCATAGAATTCAGCAAAATTCCAGATAATCAAGATACATTAATACAAAATTTTACTCAAAATTCAACCATATAAAACAAATACAAACACTAGAAATTGTCATCAAATAAAATAAACTTTAGACTATAATGAGCAATATCACAATTTTTTTCAGTGAGAGAGACTGTCATTGCCATCATTTCCATTAAAGATAACTCTAATCTTCCGTCTTATCGGTATGCTGACAAGCAAGTACAATCACATCAGCACAGATGTAAAATTAGGCTTTGAGTACATAATCCTCCTAAGCTGACATACAATAAGTCCAGTTGCTCAAATTATTTAGTCTATGCACCAGTCAATTCCTAATTTGTAAAGTGCACATAGAAATATCATGTCGGCTATCATTTTTTTCAAATTGTGAATAATTTCAGTATTATATATATGTGAGTAAAGTGTGAAATAAAAAAAAATTGTCGAAATGGGGAACTGTACATCCACAGCCAAGATTGACAATGCTCCTCACGTGACATTACCACAGAGGGCCCAATTGTTTTCCAGACCCGAGCCCTTAGATCTTAGTGACGATGAGAATATTTTTCATAGACCCAATAGTGCTAATACAGAAGAATTTGGAAATCGACTCAAAGAATTTCAAGAGATTCATTTTCAAAGGATGAAAAATGAAATTCGAGATGATCCAAAAACATTCATCCTCAACAATCTTTTAATGTGCTTTCAATTCTTTGATAATTTTGAGAGGTAACGTTTTTTTAATTAACGAAAATAGCATTTTTTAGATTTATACTGACAAAGATAGAACACAAAGTGGTCCCCAACTTCTCAGTACAAAAAAAACAACACGAAAATAGTGAACTTGTGTTGTCTAACTGGGTTCACTTTTTTAAAAAGTGTACTCATCACAAAGATATTGAACACTTTAAAAAACTTAAATCAACATTAGCCTACATGTGTATAGATATTTACTTACTATTTTACTACTACCATAATGACGAGGAAAAAATTATAAACCCATCATACATAAAATTATACATGACTTGTGATCCTTTATCTCTCACCTGCACAATCGATTACATAAATTAAATCACAGATAGTTGCAGTTTGAAAAAAAAAATTATTTACACATTCCATAATGATAGTCACACTAAAAAAATATGCTAACAGAATTAATAATTCTTGTAGAACAACTAGTATGTACTATGTTTAAAAAATTTATACATGGTTTAACAATCAATGATTGAATGATATTGAACATAAACAAATACAACAAAAACCATTTGATTTTTTCTAGATCAATGATGTACGCCAAAGAGTTCAAGAGAGAAAAAGAAGCTGAGATGAACCAGAATCTAAGAAAAGTTATGAATGAAGGAGTTCTACCTGGTGAGTAATTCATTCAAAATAAATGATATATATCACATGCTTAAATCGTAGTGACACATTTACAACGGATGTATGCGAGACAATAATGTCGTAAATCTAAATATTTCCGCAACTTGTCCATTTTAATGTTATAGTCCTTGAAACAAATTTTTATAGGTGACAGAAGAGTCACTCTTTTGCATGGTGTCGGAGAAATTTTAGCCCAAAATTATATTTATCGTCCTGTTGGACAAATGCAAGCAGATGATGAGTATATAAGACTGTCATCAATTTATAGGTATGACACTGAGAGTCCCAGAGTCTGAGACTCATAAATGTATTATAATAGAATTAGCTGTTATCTCTCATCACAAAAATTGACTTGAAATACCTACACGTCCTTTATTATGTAATTTATAACCATACGTAACATTCTCATTTGTGTAGAAACATTTCCCACAATAGCACATTTATGTGTGAGGGTATCCTTCCTTTAGATTTCTATGTGTCTTTGGAAAATTGGGAAGCATACACAGAGAATGAATGGAAAAAACTAATGAATGAAGACTACGCTTTTGCTCAAGGAGATCCACCAATATTTCGTTGCTGCATCGAGGAACCAAATATGAGTGACAACAACAAAAGTAATAAAAGTACGTTAATTTTTTGAAAATTTTCATTTGAAATTCGTTTAGTGAGTCTGACTCAATAATCCCGAAATGTTCCATATCATTCAGATAAATAAAAAATAATCTAATCATTGAAAAATCATGTAACTATGCAGTTCCACAAGGTTACGTTAGCTTATTCAATGAAGACTCAACGACACCAACTCGAAGAACGTCACATACTCTCCATGTCCCAGGATCTAAATCCAATGATGATTACAGTCGTGAAAGTGACATTTATCCAACAGACAGAGTTTCTAGCTATTATGGATCATCCTTAGCTTCTGATGAAGATGACGGTGAGAGTATGATTAATATGACAGCAGGAGAAAAATTATTGTATCGTACGGAAAAACGTCATCATCTCGGACGACACGCCATAGTTAGCCCAGAGTAAATTGAGATAGAATTACAATTAAATTTAATTAATCCTATCCCATTCAAATCAATTATATTAATTTGCACAAATTTTTATTCAAGTTATAGTATGGATCCCACACCACCCACTTCGCCAATATCCCGTAAGCCAATGGCTGATCCCAGTTTATTTACTAATAAATTGCAAAATCATAAGAATGAGGGGATTGTACCAAGAAATTATCCTGCACCTTCAAAAAAGCTTAATTCACATCTTCAACTACAATTACCTTCCATCAGTGTATGTATTCTACCTCATCTCCATAAACTTTAATTTCTTTTAAAAGTAGCATTACCAGTACTAAAATGACCTGATGATTTGTGTACAGAAGCCTCAAATTCCATCAATTGTCATTCAAACTCCTACAGCTCCAGTACTGCCCAAGGACTCAAATAACCGATTTTTCAAACATTCTGACGTCTTCAAAAACTCAGAAGATCAAAATCAACTCCTTCGGCCATCTTTACACAACAAGTAAAGCACATCCATGATAGCAACATTTTTTCCAAAGCATTAGAGATTAGACTTTCATAAAGTAAAAAAAATGTCTCAATAAATACAATCTCTAAATTTCAGAGCTCAAAAGCAAAGACAATTTCAAAGTCATAGTGGTGAAGAATCTCTTGTAGCCGCAAAAATACACCACCAACAACCACAACCTACAACCAGAGCAGAGTACACAAGCTCAGGATATGAATCTGCTGGAACAAGGTAAATTTTATGAAATGAAACATATCTAATTATATTCATGAAGAGTGACCATTTAATTGCAACAGCACAATGTCCCAATCCAGCTCAAATGTAAGCGAGGACGTGAGAACCCGATGGCGACAATTAGAATTGAAACAACTCTGGCAATTTCAAGCTAAACAAAGTGTCAATTTTAAAGGACACAGAAGATCTGATCCAATGCCCCCAGAATGTTTCATAGAGGTCAAAGTTGAGAAAGATGAACCATTAAATGAAGAAGACGAGGAAGAAGAGGAGGAGGAAGATGATTCATCTTTCAATGGAAGTTTAAAAGGACGAAAAAGTCATAAAAGCTCAATCACTGATGCTGAAGACTATGTCACAAGAAAATATCTAAATTCTACCCAAGTGTCAGGATATTTTTGTTGTGATTTTCAAAAAATTGCAACTAAAATGGGTATCAGTTCAGCTGCAATTTCTCAGGCAAGTGGGCCAAGTATTTTATAATTATACTCTTGTGTTTTTTAAATGTGAGGAGATGGGCTCGTCAATTAATTTGTGAATTTTTTCCCCACAGGCTCAAGTTCTTGGAACCACAATAAGATGTGCAGTGAATTATGAGCCCAATACAACAGAAGATTTTAAATTACTGTATACTTTTACTCCATGTTTACATAGTAAGCAGTGGCCTCAAAATTATTTACTACGATTTAGACAACGTTTACTACTTCCAAAAAACCTCAAAATTCGGGACACTCAAAATAAACCGGAAGAAGGATCATGGCTCAAAAGAATTCAAATTGAAGCTATTGATGACTTTGGTTGTAATTTCATACCCTTAGGTTTTCGTACTACACAATTTTTTAATACTCGTCAGTCTCAAGAGTGGCAAACTAATTTTTGTCAAGGAGAGTCCCTAATGTTGAATACATTCAAAAATGTTCATTGGCGATGTTACATTTTTAGCTCAATTTTATTTCGAGCTTTTATTTCTACAATGGGTCCAAGGGGTCTTGGTCTTGAACACATTAGAAATCTTATGTATCATATTTGTGAAGAAGACTTTATCTCATGGAATGATGAGCAACCCGGACAACATATAAAAGCATTCTTGAATAGACTGTACGATTGTTTATCAAAACGTCACTTACCCAATTTTTTTGTACAAAGTCAGAATATGCTTAAAAATATCCCACCAGAAAATACTCTTCGTGTTCAAGCTTTTCTTGGGAAAATAAGAGAAAATTTAATTGTATACTGTATATTCAGCTTGAGAAATTTAACTTGTCTACGAGCCGAAGACAACTTTTATCCACCAGCAGATCTTAAAAGACTTTACAGACTCATCACTGCCCCTAAGGAGAGAGACTTACTTTATATTGTAAGTCATATGAAATTTATAAATATTGCACAATGTGTTTTTACTATTAATTTTACCCGATTGTTTTTATTCTAGTTGAACCCACATTTAGGGGGACACGAACATTTTGCTGATGCAAATAATAATAATAAAAAATCCCCAGGAAAGGACAAAAAAGCAAAGAAAAAGAATAAAATTATTGATCCAAATGTAAGTGTAGCACTTAATCATCATCATTGTTGTACAGAATGAATTTAGCCAATATGTAAAGACATCATTGTAATTTTTTTTATATATATAGGCACAATTTGAGCCCATCTTTGAGTCCGTATTCAGTAGGCTACAAGAAACTGATGTTCAGTTGGCAAAGACAAGACGAAAATATCAAAAATGGGATGAGAGACAAAAGAGAAAACAAAAAAGTAAGGAGGAAACTCATCAAGCCGTTATTAAAGAAAGTATTCCAGCCACGGAAAGAAGAAAGTCCATCGACTTGGAGAAAGTCCCTGTCACAAAATATACAAATCTTCGAATGGTCATGATTATTGACTTTTTTCTCAAACATTTCCTCAAAATGGCATCAAAGTCTATTCAATTTAGAGCCTTTTCAGAGGCAACCATGTACACAATGCATATTGAGAATTTATGTCGACTCATGAGGGGTATGAAATTGAGCACGACACCAATGGGAGACTCTCAAATTTCTGAATACATGGTAAAGAAACATCATATTCATAACCTATGAGATAAAAAAAGGATTTTATATATTTTTTCTTCACACATGCAGAGACAAGCAGCACATTTCAGGAGTCAGATTGGGACAAGAGCAAGTGATTACGTTCGAGCTAAACTTTCTCATCTGGAGCTACAAGACGGAACATCGTTACTCTACTTAAATCAACAATTGTCTTCAGCAAGTCCAGCTGCAAGCGCAGAAAACTTTTCATTTGCATCAAGAAGAAGACTTCCAACGCCTCCGCCTTCTACATTTACCCCAAAAACCCTCAAGGTTCCCAAAATTGGTATAAGTTTACAGTCTCTCTCTTCCGACTCGAATTTGTTTTCCTCAAACTATTTCGAGCCACCAGTACATGATGAATTTGAACTCCCTCATGAAGATAGTTTGGCTCGACCCCGTCGGCGAACTTTAAGACATATTCATGAGGACTCTATTTCACCTCCACCTAGGCCAATTTCAAGTAGGAATCGTAGTAACAGTTTTAATACGCCTACCACTGGACAACCAACCTCCTACCTTTACTAGAAAAATTTTTTTTTCAGAGAATTCGCAGTAAAATAATTAGCTAAATTTGAATATATTTATGCAGCTTATGTTATGTTTATAAATTAATAATCTATCTTCTTGACTTGTTATTACAATTAATGCTGGAAATGTTGTATTTTCTAATATCAAGTATGTATGCAAAATAAAATATAATAAGTAAGTATAAGCCTTCCTATTTTTTAGCGTAATAATATGTAAATTTCGTATGTGACTTAATGTTTTAAGTAAGCTAACCTTGACTCCATGTTCTGTATAAAAATCGGCAGTTCCAATACTCCCGTACAATTTGAATCCCATTCTGAAAACAATTAATTTAATAATAATATATCGAGAGAGTAAAGATTAACAAAAAAAAATGTTTCTTAAACTTTATAGTATGTGACTCTAGACTGTATAATGTATAAAGATGTCAAGTGAAAATAATTTATGTCTACAATCTTTCAAGTCTCATATTTCATCAATACCAAACTAAAATTAGATTGAAATAAAGAAAAAGCCCACCGTTTTAAAGTTTGTACACAATGCTGAAGTTCTGCCTTGTGCTGAAACAATTCATATTAAATCAAATTAAATTAAATTCTTATTAAATCTTGATTTACTTATTAATAATGAATGTCAAAAGTTAGCCATGAGTTATTGTACAAAAGATATACCTTGTAAGTACCCACTGACAAAAGAATAGATTTTTGTGGTATTTGAAATCCAGTGCTTATCATTCCTTTTAAATATGCCTCGTACCGATTTTCTCCAAAACATGCTACTTCTCCAGTTGAAGCCATTTCAACACCAAGCATAACATCGGCTCCTGTAGTACAATAAAACATCATCATTCAATTTCAGATACACATGATATAATTGCATGAATTCTTAAAATGGCGTGTTATTATTACCAGCAAGACGAGAGAATGAAAATTGTGGTACTTTCACTCCAACCCGACCGCAACCTTTCATGACATCCATAGGCTCAACTTTTTGCTTCACAATGACTTGAGTCGCAGTGGCCACAAAATCATGATCAAGAGTTTTTGAGACAAATGGGAAAGACCGAGACACCCTTACGTTGCATTCAATTACTTGTAACTCGTTGTCCTAAATAAACAAATATTTACGAAGACATTTTATAATGATTAGTAACAACAGCTCCATAAATGACCTTCAAATAAAAATTTATGGATGGTCACACGTGTGACGTGTACGTATTTAGATAAGAAATAATTACACCAAAGAGGTCTTATACAGGACCTCTGTATAGGACCTCTTTGAATTACACTATTACTAATAACTCATTAGTAATAAATAATAACTAACCTTGGCAATCAGTTGCATGTTGAAAGGACCAGTAACTTCTAAGGACTTGGCAACCAAATGAATGATATGCTTGATTTTAGCAACACTACAAAGGCAAAGAATGTTCATTTATATATTTTACATAAGTCAAGTTTATAATATATTACTAACGTTTCAGCATTTAAATCTTGAGGAGGTGTAACAAGAGTAGCGTCGCCAGAGTGAACACCCGCATTCTCAACATGTTCACAAATTGCCATACATATGATTTCTCCCTCATTTGCTACGGCATCCACATCAATTTCCTGTTTTCAAAATTTCAGATTCAGTACATAAATCTTGATATCGTCTCAAAAATTATTCAAACAATTTCCACATACCTTTGCTTCTGTAATAAACTTGGAGATAACAACTGGTCTGTAAAATAAATAACATAATTATTTTTACTATTCATAAAACTAATGGCTATGTATTGTGAATCACAAGTTGTCAATCATTGCTGGTCTAACCTATCTTTCGTTAGCACGCTGCAACCTTTTAAATACTTTTGCAAGTCTTGAAAACTATATGTGATTTTCATGGCGGCCCCACTAAGGACATATGATGGACGGACTAAACAAGGGAATCCTACTTCTTGACAAAATTCCTGAGCCGACTCCAGACTTGTCAATTCCTTCCATCTAAAAGATTTAAATATTCATTATATTGTACTTTCTTACTCATTCTTATTCATACAGAAGCCATGTTAATTTCACGCTACACATACAATTAAGAATTAAAGACTAATAAATAATTTGAACCTAGGCTGTGAAATCCCAATATTATCAAGCATTCTCGAAAACTTGAATCTGTTTTCCGCTTTGTCAATACCTTCAGGAAAAACAAATAAAAGTATTAGGAATGAGCATTGGTCAACATTATGTTTAATGAATTGTCTGATTAATTCTGTTCTAACATTCAGGAGAGGTTCCTAAAATCTTGGCTCTCTGATGATAAAGATCCATCGCAACTTTAAAGAAAGAACATGATCATTTTTATTACATTTTCCAGTTATTGTTCCATTTTCATACTCAATTTTAAATTATTTCAACTTACTGTTGTTGGGAAGTTGTCCTAAACGAGTTTTTCAAAAAAAAAAAATAGTAAGTGTGCATATTTTGAAAGTAGTGACTTGAACCAATAAATAGCAAGAAATTACTCACCACCCATGCTAAGAATGACACCTTCAGGATCCTCAAGGTTGTAAATATTCATGACCACCTAAATTAAAAATAAAGAGGAAATTTTATTTTCATTTTTCAAGTTACAATATACTTGGAATAAATACATAAGAATGTCTTACATACCTCAAAGGAAATTTCGTCAAAATACAGTCTGTCACACATATCATAGTCAGTACTAACAGTCTCTGGGTTGTAATTGACCATGATTGTCTTTTTTTCTAATCTCCGAAGCTCACGAATACAACCAACCGCACACCAATCAAATTCAACTGAACTTCCGATTCTGTACACTCCAGAACCTATGTCACAAAAAGTTACAAATTTTAGAAATTTTCATTCATAATGATTCTGAATACATTATCTAAAAAAGAAGAAAATTTTGATTCAAACATGAAAAAATGATATTTTACCGATAACCATCACGTAATTTCCTGGTGAAAAGAAAGAAAAAAATCAGTTAATATGGTACACTTGAAAGGTTACTTCAAATTATCATTTACTAACATAATATGATATAATGTAATATTTTCGAACCTGGGAAATCTACGTCATGTTCGGCACCATTATATGTCATATATAGGTAATTTGTTGCCGCAGGCCATTCAGCAGCAACAGTGTCAATTTGTTTGACAAAAGGCAATACATCTATTAGAAATAATTTTAAAAATATTTACAAGTTGTAGGTACAAAAAATTCTGCTATTCTTTCGAACTGTTTACTGCTTACTAAAATTTTCTCGAATATTTCGTACAGCCAATTCTGTACTTTTCACACAAGTAGCAATTTGTTTGTCTGAAAATCCCAATTGTTTTGCTTCCAATATAATTTTCATGTTTAGTTGATCAGCTGTATAACTTTCGAGAAACACTTGAAAGTCCACAATATTTTTCATTTTCTCCAAAAACCATCTATCAATTTTAGTCAGGTCATACAGTTTATCAACACCGTAGCCCGCTTTCAAGGCAGCAGCCAAAACAAACATTCGCTGATCTGTTGGGCATCGTAATTCCTGAGAAAATAACATGATAATAAAAACATTTGTGAAAAAGTTGTACATAAAGATACAAAATATGTATGAAATATACGCATAAATAGTTTTGTTTAGTAACATAACTAACCTCGTCGTTGACAGATTTGATATTGGGGTCAAATCCTGCAACATTGATAATTAATCATACATTAGTAAAACGAAGTCTATTACTAAAATTGCAGCAATTTGCAATTGATAGAAAAAACTTTTTTAAAAAAATAAAAAAAATATTATCATATCTCTAAACCTAAAACATTTTCATCTGTCATTCTTAGCGCCTTTTGAAATGTCTCTTCAAACTTTCTTCCGATTGCCATTACTTCTCCAACCGATTTCATTGAGCTTCCAATCTATCATCAAATAAAAAATGTCATTCCAATTAAATTTTTTCCATGAGTATGCTATGAATTTTACTCATAATATGGGACTGTCGCCATACCTTTGTACTAACTCCAGAGAACTTTCTGAAATCCCAGTGGGGAACTTTGACAACACAATAATCCAGACTTGGTTCAAAGCATGCCGTGGTGCATCCAGTCACAGAATTTTTAAGCTCAACAAGAGATTTTCCTAGTGCTAGTTTGGCAGCCACATAGGCAAGGGGATAACCAGTCGCTTTACTTGCCAGAGCTGAACTTCTCGATAATCTGGCATTAACCTCAATGATGTAATATTGTTGTGATGTTGGGCAAAGAGCATACTGAATATTACATTCTCCAACAACACCCAAGTGTCGGATAACTTTCAAAGCTGTATCTCTTAGCATATAATATTCTTTGTTGCTTAAAGTTTGACTCGGAGCAACGACGATGGATTCTCCCGTGTGAATCCCTATACAATGATTAGAAAAAAATATTATCATACACAGTAAAGTTTGTTACAAAAAAAAACCAATGAACTTGTCTTACCCAAAGGATCGACGTTTTCCATATTACAAACCTATGTGTTTTCATGAATTAATTTTTTAAATTTTAGTACTCATCGTTTTATTTTTTTTTTAGTAAATGACAATAAAATTGTTTCAATATATGTATTATGAACTTACCGTTACACAGTTGTCATAAGCATCTCGTACTACTTCATACTCAACCTCTTTCCATCCTTTCAATGATTTATCAATAATCAGTTGACTTGAGCTAGCCAAAGCTTGACTAGCTATGGCCCTCAATTCTTCACTATTATCAGCAAATCCAGAACCCAAACCCCCTGGGAAATTAAATGTTTTACGTAGAAATTAGAAATTATGAGCAGCGAACAAAGTAAATTGCAGGCATTCAAACTAATGTTTAATTATATATAATTTAACGTGCTATAAAAATATATTCATGATAATCTTACCGAGACAATATGCTGCACGTGCCAAAACTGGATACCCCAGATCTTTAGCTGCTTGTAAAGCCTTCAAATAAATTGGAGTAACGTTAAATAAATGTTCTTCTCCTTACCCATATAACATTGCAAGTACAATGGATTGATCATAAAAATATAAAAATACGAACCTCGTCAACAGTAGAAGCAATCACACTTGGTGCCACATTTTCTCTGAAAATTCATTATTTAAAATTTTTATTAGTTATTTAGCGATGAAATCATTTTCAATTTACATACCCTATTTCAGCGATTTTTTCAGCAAACAATTTTCGATCTTCTGATACGATAATTGAATTGATGGATGTTCCTAAAACTCTGACATTGAACTTTTCAAGAACCTGAAACAAATGTATAGTTATGATGAATTATTCAAATCCTTCCATTTTAACAATTGTAAGTTATAAATATGTATCATGATTCAATTACTTTTCTTTTATCAAGCTCAATTCCACAATTTAATGCCGTTTGACCACCAAAAGTAAGTAAGATGCCATCAGGTCGTTCAGATTTAAGTACCTAATTAATATCAAGTATAGAAAAATCACATTTCAATATACACCAGCTTGAAGTCATCAAGTAAACTACATACTGGCTAAAGAAATTTATATAAGCTTTTCCACTTGATTATAACTTACTTCTTCAACATAGTCAGGTGTAATTGGTAAAAAGTAGACCTTGTCGGCAAGTCCCTTAGATGTTTGTACAGTAGCAATATTTGGATTGATTAAAACTGTACGAATTTTTTCTTCTTGCAGAGCTTTGATAGCTTGTGAGCCAGAATAATCAAATTCACCAGCTTGACCGATAGATAAGCCACCCGAACCCAGAATAAGTACTTTCTTTGGTACCTGTCTCATTTTCTCAATTACCTCTGGCTTTGGTAAAGTTTTCTGAATTTCAGCTGTGATAATATCACCAACTGGCCCTTTAGAGCCAATTGTAGCACCAGATATTGACAAGAAAATGTCAAAACTACAAAAAAAATACAAAAAATTCATATTCATCAATAATTGACATCATAATGTAATTTTGTTCCATTTATAGGTAAACAAAACAGTAAGTTTTCTTATGTATGCTTTTTACAGAAATTCCAAGTCTGTTGGTCCAGCGGTATGCTCAGGATGAAATTGAACGCTAAATAAAATTGAAATTGATTAAGAGAAAGCAAAAAATATATTTTAGGCCTTAAATTGTTTTGTTCTTTTTCTTGATTATTACAAGTTAGTTATTATTACCTAAAGAAAGGAAGATGAGCATGAACAATTCCTTCATTTGTTTCATCGTTAGCATTGGTAAATAATGGCATCCAATCATTTGGCAAATTGTCAGCATTGACAGCAAACCCATGATTCTGTGATGTAATGTAACATCTTCGAGTCCCTTCATGAATGCATGGCTGATTATGTCCTCGATTACCATATCTTAAAGGAAAGAATATAGCATTTATATCATGAATCGTTCTTGACATCCAAAAAGAGCATGTTTAAATTTAGAAGGTAACGACATTAATTATTTCATAACAGTAAAAAGTAAGTAAAGTATGTACTTCATTTTAAAAGTTGAACAATTAGCAGCCAATGCTAAAAGTTGATGACCAAGACATATTCCAAAAATTGGTTTTGGATTAGGTTCATTTAATAGCCTTTTAATGTTTTGAATAGTTTCAGCTGCCATTATGGGATCGCCTGGACCATTGCTCAAGAAGAGACCATCATAATTTTTACTGCCCAAAGGATGATTCCATGGTACAACTTCCACACAAGCTCCTCGTTTCAAAAAGCATCGTAGTTGATTATATTTCATTCCACAGTCTACAACACATATTCTGGGTGTCCCTGATGGGTTGAAAACTGCCATAGGATTCTGCAATAGTAAGATAAAATTGAAATCAGAGTAGTCTTGACATGTATGCACTGCCACATGTGACTACTTTAAATAACAGCAACGCCAGCAACTATTGTTATAGTACATGATATGTCATATCCGAAAAAAACAATAAAAATTATTATATGTAATAAAGTCATCAGCAGATGCACCACAAGAGTGCTGCAATTTAGAATTTGATATTCCTTCATCTATAATATATACGGTTCATGTCTACGTGTATGCGTCAAAAACAAAGTCACGAGTATATAAAAAAATATGGAGATACATAGACCTTACACGATACGTCATCATTAGCATTTTTATCTTACTACTACTACGACTTTGAGAGAAAAAAAATAGGTATAAAAGTAACTTTCTAAAAATACTTTACTTGCACAAGGTAATGAAGTGCAACACGACAACATAAACAGAAGGACATGTTATATAATATCATTACAGTGTTGTTGATATGAATGTAGGTATAGTGAATTGCAAATTAGTTTCAATGTGCAAGGAAGGAAGAACCATGGATGGCTGCATGGTCGCATGCAAGACTATTTTACTCTAGAGGTTATGTAGTAGCATGCAACATGACATACCTAGATGATAATATGTATTTCATAATGAAAAAAAAACATGGCTAACTTTAACAGAAACTTCTTGAACAAGGTTGATGAGGTTAGGGTCCTTGAAATCTGGTACATCCACAGTAGAATTCTCCACAATAATCTTTCCAAGTAGAGTTCCTTTGTGTCTAATATGTTTCGTAAGTTGTCGAGTGTCAATGCCATAAATCCCCGGTACATTTTGTTCTCTCATCCAGGTAGACAATTTTTTGGATAAGTTCCAGTGACTTGGTTCCTCACAAACTTCACCTACTATCAGGCCAGCAGCCCATATTTTTCGAGACTCAAAGTATCTAAAGAAGAATCAAGGAAGGAAATGGTTATATGATACACATGCTCATGCATAACTTGACAAATACAAACAATAACACATTAGAAGAAAAACAAAAGCTTTGATATTAGTTTGTGTTTGTATAGCACAAGTATATGTACCCTGTAAAATATTTATTCATGTACATACACTGTATAGTCAAAGGTACGCTTCAACCTGGCATTTCTATTTTTAGAAATGTAGTGAATAATTATACTTACTTTGGAAGACGATACTCATCAACATCGTCAGCCGGTACACCATAATTCCCAATCAGAGGGTAGGTCAATACCAAGATTTGGCTACAGTATGAAGGATCAGTCAAGGACTCGGCATAACCCACCATGCCCGTTTGAAAGACTAAATAGACATTACAATTTATTTTTTTTACAATTAGTAAAGTACAAATGTAAATAAAGATGTGTTGTATATATACACACAAGAGTTGGCAGAGATTTATAATAAATAATTTGAAGAATCTTTTATGTAATGGTATCATAATGAGTGTGAAGTATACATGTTACACAACGACATTTTTTTCGTATACTTAGACAACATGATAATGAGTTTATTTTACAAGTCTTACCAACTTCTCCATTCACAGATACAGGTGAACCAAATACAAAGCCTGGAAATTTGGTACCATCATCCAAAACAAGGGTTGCCTTTCTTTCCTCAACTTGATCTTGGTTTGAGGCAATCGCATAGCACACCATTTTGCCCGGTATCTCTCTTGTTCTCACAAAACGCCAACACTCTCGAGTAAGCTCAGTCAGTGAAAAGTATTTCCGCTAAAACAAATATTGTCAAGTAAATGTACTTTATTTTTTACTTGCTACAACTTGGACTGAGTACAAATTGTTTGAGGTAAATAAGAGTCTCAAGACTCAAAAAAAATGTCGTCTTTGAGAAGAATTTTTTTTACTACAAAACAAGAAGTCGGACAAGGAAGGGAGAAGAAGGTTGAGGAGTGAATGACTCAGTTAATCTTTTGGTGAATTAGTTTGAAAGTATCGTAACCAGATTATCGTCATCAATCAGAGTCCAAATAGACAGTCATATCCTTTTTCTTAAAAAAAGAAGAAAAACTATATCCAGACATAACTGAAGCTAATAATAAAAAGACGGTAGACGACGACTCATCAAGTGTCAGTGTCAAAGGTTAAGTTCAAGTTCTTGGTGTCTGATATCAATAGTGTGTGTAGTTTATATTATGTTAGTTCCAAATATGTACTCTTTCAACAGAAATATGATACTTACTTTTATCTTCTTATCATCTTCGGCATGGGGAACAAACTTTAGTCCTTACACTAAAGTTTAACTTTAATACTACGTTAAGATAAGGCGTGTCTTGGAAAATTTCTTTTAACCATTAATTCTTCAAAGAAATTCGATCGTTTAGTAACAAGGAATTATTAGTATTAAAGTCAACTACACTTGTAATATTTAAATTAAAAATAATACAGGAGACGCTCGACGGCTTCTTGCTTCCTCGTTCTTAAAAATTTAACTCTCAGTCCCGCTTTCCTTTCATATTTTTTTTACCTTGAGTTTTATAGGCAGTATGTAAGTATAGGGCCACCCTATAGGCATGTTTATATCCTCGTTATATTAAAATTATGTAGGGTCTTTTTAATTCCTGTTTCTTAGTCGTAAAGACAAATTCTCTGCTAAACTTTACTCCAGTTTGTGGTTAAAAGATTCAAAATACTCTTGTGAATTCAATTGTTGTTGGGATTTTTCTGTGACTGATCATTTACTACACATCGTGGTCATCCTTTGTGAACATCAAAATAGTCACGGAAAGAGAGAGTTGAACAATTTTAATTTTCAGTGGTTTTCTGTTTTTTTTGAAATTACGATTGGTGAATCAAAAAATTGTGTGTGTTTTTAGGAAAGGACAAGTTTTATCATTTTATAATCGTTTACTCTTAACATCAACTAGTCTTAATTCAAATTGGAGTAAAAATAGCAACAAAAGTGTTGTAATACATATTATTTATTTAGCAGGTGTATGTATGAAGGTAAACTACGACGGAACTAAATAGTAGTTAACTCCAACTAAAACTAAGAGAAAGGTGGCCATGACTGAGACCAGATCCAGTAATGACCAACAACAACAGAATGATCAAAAGACCACATTATTAAGTACCGATGGAGAAGAGGATGAGAGTGAAGATGAAAGTGAAATAATTGAGGAAAGTCCATGTGGAAGATGGGCCAAAAGACGAGAAGAGGTCGACCAGGTAATTTAATCATTCACTTGATTAATACAATTTACCCATATGGAAATGAAATTATTGAATCATTTATTGAATTATTTTTTTTATTTATTCTATTTTCAGAGATATGTACCTGGAATTGAATGTGCCTATTTGGCTATGGATACTGAAGAGGGTGTAGAGGTTGTTTGTAAGTGTCATATGTAATTAGTTTCATCATAATATGCTTAAAAAGATCCTTGTTATTGTTGACGTACATTTAATTTAAATGACTAAAATTATATTTCTCTCTCTCTCTCTAGGGAATGAAGTGAGATTTTCGGAAAGTTCGGAAAATTTAAAAGCACAAACGGAAACGATTAGCCTAGTCTTTGATAATTTAACTCAACTCGAGCACCCCAACATTGTCAAATTTCATAAATATTGGATGGACACTCAAACAGAGAACCCTCGCGTTGTGTTCATCACAGAATACATGTCATCTGGGTCTCTGAAACAATTTTTAAAAAAGGTAAGCAATTCAAAGGCAAAACTAGTTAAATTTTACATTTTAAGAACATTAGCTTTACAAGATACTTTTATTATGTTGCAAATTGTATTGGAACAAAAAGACTAAAAGAAACACAAAAAGACTTCCCCTTCAAACTTGGAAACGGTACATATAATATTTCTTATTAATTTTTTTTATTTCATTACTAAATTAGAATTTTTATATAGAACTTTTACATAGAATTTTTGTCAAAACAATGTTTTATTTATTTTATTTTTTCATAAATAGGTGGTGTACTCAAATCTTGTCAGCCTTGAGTTATTTGGAGTCTTGTTCCCCTCCTATAATACATGGAAATTTGACCTGTGATACCATTTTCATCCAGCAAAATGGTCTTGTAAAGATTGGCTCCGTAGCCGCTACTGATGCAATTCATCACAATGTGAAATCATGTCGAGACAATATCAAAAATCAACATTTTGTGGCACCCGAATATGGAACTTCAACACCCAGTGTGACCTCGTCTGTTGACATCTACTCGTTTGGGATGTGTGCATTGGAAATGGCTGCATTGGAGATTCAAGGGAATGGTGATTCAGGGACTATTGTCACTGAGGAACACATTAATCGAACGATAGAGTCATTGGAGTTTCAAGACGAGCCACCATTAAATGATTTTATTCGAAAGTGCCTCGAGCTTGATCCGGAAAAGAGACCCACAGCTCGTGAGCTATTATTTCATCCAGTGCTATCTCAGGATTTGGAGAACCGACGAGTGGTCAATATGATGTGTAATGTTAAAGTGGTGAGTATGCACATTTCAATTAATATTAGTTACGGCTATTGTGTACATTGCTGAGATTTACAAAAATAATCTCAAATCTAAGTACATAAATAGTGGACATAGTATGTAGACACAAGGATCATAATTTCTTTACGATTACTTAACACAAAGAGATGATCAATGCCTCACATGACATGCAAGGTCATGTACTGCTAACGCTTTTCTTTTATAATTATTCTTCATTTTACAGTCTTAGGATTTTAAACAAAATAATCATAAAACTAGTTCAGTAGTTCTTGACTCATTTAGTTTTAGTTTTTATGCCTACTTAAAATGGTTTTTAAAAAATCATTTTCTTTGATTCATAATTTAAATCTGTATTTATATTTAGAGAGAGGAAGGACCTGGACTCCTCATGACAATTCTTGTCAGAATGGATGATAAAATGAATCGTCAATTATCCTGTGTTGTTAGTGAGACTGATACTGCCTTGGAATTAGCCAGCGAACTAGTTTTCTATGGATTCATTCATGAGGCTGATCGTGATAAATTGGGCAAGTAAATTTAATTGATTCTTGAATTCGATGTCTGTCGGTATTATAATTAAAATGTTAGGCAATGCCAACGGATAATGAAGATTTATAGGGTTTATAATATAAATATTAAAACAAAGAATGCAACCGATACATTGGTATTAATTTTTTTGCTTTAATATCGCGTTCAATTTTACTTGTCAACAAATCAAATACAAGTTTTTATGGTACGTTGAAAATAGAGGTAATTTAATTGATTATGTATTATTTATTTATAGCAAATTTGATAGAAGAATCCCTTTATAACAGACTGAATGGAGCTCAGCATCAGCATGCATCCCCCAACAATCTTAATCTCACATTACCTTCATCCAATTCAGCCTCTCATCCTGAGACTGGTTCGGTGCTCTTCAACAACAATAACACCGCCATCCCCATCAATTCATGTAGCTAGTGATCACGTTAAACCCCACTCTTGTCTTTGAGATTGACCTACATTGTACTGTAGTGTTTGTCTATACTCTCAAAGATTTTTTTGAGAATGAACAAGTCACACATCTCGTCAACGTCCCCTCCGCACTCCCCTCTTCCCCCCTCCAACCAGTTATAATAATAATATAGTAAATAGTAATAGTAAACTATAATATAATAATAATATATAACTTTTGTCTAATTGAATTGAATTATATTTTGTTTTTGACTGAAACTTGAAATTTCAATTGAAGCCTACTTTGACGGTGTGTGAAGAGACAGGTCTGATGTGTTTGAGCTTTATAGTTGAAGATAAGAATGTTGTGGAAAAAATCAACTGTCATTACATTGTAATATTATATTTACAAGTTAGATACGATCGAACGAAATAACTGTTGAAATCATTTACATTCACTATTATAAGAGAGTCGCTTATTATATTGTTATAAACCTTTTACTGACGTTTTGCATATATTTAAACAAGAAAAATTTTAATAATCATAATATTTATATATTATTATTATTAGGTAACATAGGATTAATTATTCCCCAAAAGGAAAAAAAAAGTTGTCTCTGTTTCCCTTCAATCAAATAATAGAATGCTTAAATACAACATTTAATTACAGTTAGCAGTTAAATTGGTATTTTACATATTACTTACCTATGTAATGTAGTATTTAATGTGTATAATATTTACATGTGATTACAAGTGCGTGCAAAACAATTCCCCTCCATCTTAGTCCAACTTTCCCGATATTCTCAATTGATTCAAACTAATAAGTCAAGAAATTCACCACGTCCATGCATGGTGGTGGTATGCAAGAAATATTATTATCGTCCTTTTAAATTACAATCGACATACATATTATTATTATATATAATATTATGCTACAATTAGCTACATATTATATTTAAAAAACAACTTCCAGCTTGATGAAATTTAGTACATTACTATAGATGTGTGCATTGCATATTGTGCATGCATCCTTAAATCTATAATATTATTATTATACGATAAGCCAGCCATTCAGACTATATACTTATGTTCTGCTGTAATCGTTGTTAAAATAACGCAGAAGAAAATGAAACAAAAAATCCGAAAATTTTAAATGCTTACCAAATAGAACAATACATTGTATTAATATGCTTTGTGAGTACTGAAATGACTACAACGTAAATAAAACGTTTCCATTATAATATTCTAATCATATAGATGAAATATGAAGCCAAACAAAATCAAATTTGTAAAAAAAATTCAACTTTATTTTTGATTTTCAACATTCGTCATCATATACACGGTCATCATTCACAAATAAATGTTTTTTTTTGTATAAAAATAAAAATTTGTGATATAAAAAAGGCAAAAAAGCTATCATGGATATATAAAAGATTCATAAAAAAATAAATTCATTTTAACTCTTG
>JAQIVZ010000709.1:0-52713 GCA_034700945.1 Arrhopalites spinosus | reverse complement strand
GCTACAATTTTGGATTTTTTCTGATGCTTGTAGTTTAGGCTCTAGAGGGGGAGCAAGAGGTTATGTGGGACCCTGTACTACACATCAAATAAGCTAGCCGCATTACACTGTACTTTCACTCCATGTGAGAGGAGAAAGTATGTGGGACTTTCACTGTACAAAACGACTCGTCATTCTTTATCAACTTTGCAGAGAAAAAAACTTTCCTTTTTTTTGCTTACTCACAACTTATCCCTTTCTCTTTTTGTTGTTGTGAGGGAGAAGGAACAACAAGAAAATTTTAAAGTATTTTCTCTCTCTCTCTTTCTTCATGTTGCAAAAAAATGGGAGTAAATTTTGGCAAAATGTTTTTTTTCTTTCAACTTTCTTTTTCTCGACTCATTTCTTAATACTAGAAAATTGCGTAACAAGAAAGCAGACAATTACAATTTTTGTTGGGAGGAGGAAGATAAAAATTTTGGGTCTAATTTAAGAGGGAAAATAATAGAGAGAGTTTTTTTAAAGAGTTAAAAGAATTTATTAGAGTTATTTTTTTTAGACCCAATCTTCCTTTTCGTCTTAAAAGTCTCTCCCCCTCCTCCTCCGCTTCTTCTTGTTCACTCACTCACTTTCTCTTTTCTTTCGCTCTGCTCTAGACACGAGGAAATGGAGAAAGATTGACTTTGAGGCTTTGCATTGTAATATGACGGAGCATGCCCTTGTAGCGAGAAACTAGGTTTTCTCCAGCATCTCTTATACTTTCTCTCTTTTTTTCTAGTTCTACTTTGCATTGCATATAAAGAGAGAAAGAAGAGAAAGCGAGATAGGAAGAGCGGGGTTTAGTACCCAGTGACATATTTGCAAGGAGGGGATTTGATGGGTGTGTCTTGTGAATACAAATTCACGTTTCTTTTTACTTTCTCTCACTCTCCCTCTCCCAAAAAAGAATAGAATGTATCCCATCTCCTTGCTTATGTTTTATGCTCCACACTTTAACTTGTTCACTTTCCTTCCTTTTTACCATTTTGGAGAAAGTTTTATATAAAAAAAGAAGAGAGAGAGAGAAAAGTATGTAGATTCTTTTTTCTTTTTTTCTACTCTTGTGATTGTTTCAAAAGTCATCCCTTTCTCACTTTGTGACTTTCTCTTGTCTTCTCACCACTTTGGGTGGGTCAATACAAAAAAATAGACCCTTTACAAGTGGCACTTTGGGTGATTGTGGTCTCGGAGAAAGAAAGAAAATAAAAAAATGTTTATTTACATGGCTCAATCTTATTCCTTGTTTCACATTTGTTTACACTAAACTCTCTCTACTTTCTCCCAAAAACAAGAGAGAGAGACTTTCCCGTATTGTCTCTAAAAAAGAAAAGATAAATTTAAGGGAAAGTCTTTTCATTCAGAATATTTAGTGATTGGAATTTCTTTGTATAAAAAGAGAGGGGGGATAAAGAATGGTGAAGGTTGAGAGTAGGGCATTTGGCCAATGGGTTTAGCCCATATAAATCTCAATTATAAGTTGAGCTCCTACTAGTGGTCATGTTATTTTCCTTTGTGGTGATGAAAAGGGTGATAAACATGGGAGTTGTATGTTGAAAAGGTAAAAACAGAAAGTAAAGAGAAAGCTGGGGAAACATGGAGGGAGAACAAATTACGGTTTATGACGAATGAAAAAAACTGTGTACAATGTCGAGACGAGAGAAAGTGTGTACACTCTACAAAATATAGGACAAGTTGAGAGCAATAGGGGGGGGGGGAAATAATAGTGAAAAGTAGAGAATGGAGAAAGAGGGAACGAAAAAACAAAAGAGAGTTGAATCGGGCAGAGTGTTTTTGCGCCACTCAGTCTCCTCGGCAAGAGAAAGAGAGAGAGAAAGCATATAGAGAAAATGTTTGCTTGTACTAAAGCCATAAGTTGGTCATACGAGTACAAGTAGAGAAGGAGCTTATGAGAGAACGGGTGCTGACGGTGAAATGGTTTCTGCCTTCCTTTCTCTCCTTTCTCTCTCTCTCTCTCAAAAAAGGAACAGTTTTCCTAGTGAAATTTGAGTTTCGACTTTTCTCTCTTTGAAGAAAAAAAAGAAAGAGTTGGAGGACAAGGAGTTGATGTGATTACTCTTCTCGGATTTTATCCCATCTTCATTCTCTCCCCCCCTCTCTCATCATGTCCATCTCTCCCCCCTCTTTTTTTCATTTCCTTTTGGAACAAGAGACCAAATCATGATACTCTCAACTTGAAAAAAAAATCTAGCCATTTTGGATTTTCCCCAAAATAGAATCAAGGTAATTGTAATATATTTCAATTGCTTAATTAAATATAATGTAAAATAATTTTCTCAGGTGTTACAAATACAATTCCTTCTGTAAAGAAAAAGGGGAAAGAGCTGTGCAAGATAAATTTGAGAAAATTAAGAGACAGAGAATTTGCACAAGGAGAAATCAATGAGATAAAGGAAATTTAATTGCATTTTCATTCGTTAGTATTTCACAAGAGAGAGAGAGAGGAGTGGAATTCAGTTGAGTGGAAGGGGGAGATGTGGTGATGGTGTAGACCAAGAGGAAGGCTTATAGAAACTCTTCAAGTGAGGAGAAAAGACCGCAAGGAAGGAATGAAGGGAGTTTTTGGGTAGATGGAAAAGCTTGAGCTACGACGAGAGTCGGAGAACAAGACAGAAGACTCTTCTCTCTCTCTCTCTCTCTCTCAAAATGTTGGCCCGAGTTTTGTGACACCAAAGACCAGATTTAGCTGAGAAACCTTATTAGGGCTGTGACGGTAGGCTTGTGTGCCAAATATTGTTCGGCCTTGTGTGAGTATGAGCGTGTCTATCCCCCCCTCTCCTCTCTTGATATAATCTCCCAAACTTTTTCTTATATCCTTTTTGCCTACATACAATGTCTATACTTGTGTTCATACAACCAAATACATTTTGTAGCTCTCACTCCTCCCATCTTTTCTATCTCCCTTCTCTCTCCTCTACCTCATGTTTTCCTCATCCTCATCTTTTCTATCTTTCTTTTCTCTCTCTCCTCTATTCAACTTGTTTTCCCGCTCAAGTTCACGAGGACAAGAATTTATCACGCTCTTCTTTCATTGTCCATCCTACTCCCTTGGGCTTTCAACTGTAGTTATCTTGCAAGAGAAAAAAAATTTATTTGTACGGAATTATTACACTAAAAAACACGCGAGGGACTTTTGAAATCCTCTTAGTAAATAAATGAGAGAATAAATATTGAAATGATTGTTTGGGATTGTGGAGGGGACTTGTAGAATAGAGGGGAAAAGAGTATTGTGAGTACAAAGTAGAAGAAAGAGATTGAAGATGGTAGGGAAGGAGTGCGAGATGTGTGTTGGCAGGGAATCTTTTTTTCTTTGCTCTTGCTCTGAATTTACCTATTCTTGTCTGGGTGTGTGTGGTGTGTATGTAGAGTGTACAGTGATGCTCTAATTTTAACACTTGATTTCTAGGAGGAGCTCCATTCTACATTTGCCGGTGAGGCAAAAATAGCTTCATTATCTTCCAGCGACGGTGAGTCGTGACATGGCATGGGCCGGTGGACTCTGCTCTTACTCTCTCAAAACTCTTTTTTAAAAAAATCTCATGCTCCTTCCAACCCCACCAACTCCTGCCTGCTGCCTCTCTTCTCTTCTTTGCCTCTCTACGAGTGTGGCAGTGTGAGTTTGTGAGTGTGTCAGTGGTGTTGGTCTGGTTGCATTGCAGTACGACTCCATCAGCTACCGTCTCAGCAACCATCCCAATTCTCTCTCCTCCTTCAAATCTTCTCTCATCTTCTCTCTCTCTCAACAATCATCAGAGAGACTATTTTATCTTCCCCCCTCCTCCACTTTCGAAAAACTTATTTTTCAACAAATCCAACAATTTTTTTCAAAACAATTCTCGTCTCCCTCCCACTCTTTGAATTTTAATTCATCAACAAAATTTAATAACTAAAAGACCATTGTGTGGGCTTTCTCTTACGGTGAATAAAGTGGAGTTTTTTTTTAAAAAAAATTAATTTTGGTGAAATATTTGAGTGCTCTTTCTCTCTTTGAAAATATTTAAATTAAATTTTTTTTCCTTTGAGTAAAAAGTCTCTCAGTGTAAATTTTTAGCTTTCATCTTTTATTTTCTAGTGAAAATTAGAGTGGAAGTAAAAAATAAATAATATTTTATTTTCTCTTTCTTTCTTTGACTTGTCAAGAATTGTGAAGCAGCTGGTTTTATTTTTCTTCAACTTTTTTTGTGTCTCTTCTATTTCAAGTTTTTTGAATCAACAAAAGTGAAAAATATTTGCAAATTTGGAGAAAATATTTGAAAAAATAATTTGGTTTCTATTATTACTTTCTTTTTTTGGTGACAAGTGAGGATTTTATTTGAATTGTCCAGTGGATTTACTGTGTACATTTGACATTTGGGGATTGAATAAAAAAAAACAAGAAAAATAATTGTCTTAAATTATCTCTAATTTTGGAATAGAAGTGAACAAGTGCTACACACAAATAAGAAAAAAAAATTTCTCCTACTTTATTTCCATCCAGGTAAGTTCATCAAATTTAATTCTTTTTTTCTAGAGAAAGTTTTTCATGTTAGTTCATAATTCATAAAAGTACTATAGATCTGTAAGTAGGTAATTGTCATAAATATTATTTTATAAAAGAAAACCAAGACATGTCAATTGCACAAAAAATGGAGCTATAAATTTTTTTGTGTCAGAAAGAATATTGTGAATTGATCATATTAAATTTTAGATTGAGTCCATTAAATTATAAAAAAACTACTCTTGTATTTTTCCACAGAGGAGTATTACATTTCAAAAAAATAAATAACGTTCCGGAACATTCGTACTCGCACTCCTGTTGCTTCCGATTGAGTCTCTCAGTTGCCATAGTTTCCATTTCCGGTTGAACAATTTCAATCCCCGGTAATAGTTTACAATTTATGAGAGACAAGAGAGCGAGAGACGAAGGGGAAAAAAAGTTTTTGGTTTATTATCATTGAAAATATTTCTTTGGACAAACAAACAAAGAAAGTTGAGAGAGAAGGGAGAAAAAAAAATTTATGAGCTCATTTTCACATGTCCCATGAGCCCCTGCCTCTTGCACTTGTACAATCTGCCATATTTTCCCAAGGCTGCTAGTTCTAGCCGGCTAATTTCATGGAGAATATTCTTTACTACAAGAAAATTCATATCCATGGCAAGGAGGAGGAGTCTCCCTCATTTTGAGAGAGAGTTGAGGACACAGTGTCACATTGAAAGCTATTAGCTCTCTGGTTTTTTTTTGCAAGAGAGAAGGTAACACTAAAATTGAATGATGTGAGGTACACTCTGATGAGAGAGAGAGAGAGAATCGCCCACGTTTTTGCTCATCCACCATAAGACTCTTCTTTACTTGTATTCTGATGACATGTGTGCATGGATTGGATAACATTTGCTACACATTGAGAAGAGCTCAAAAAATAATCTCTCTTAAAAAAAACTTGGAACAGAGACTCTGTACATGAGATGCGCATGAGACTCTCCATATTTCAACATTTTTAGTCTAGAAATATTTTCAATGAAATATGAAAGGCTTTATAAATTCTACTTTTATACACACACAAAAAACAAGAGACTTTGTGAGTAAGCACAAAAACTGCATCAACCTTCCCACCTCCTCCTTCGCCGCCTCTTCTTTAAATTGGAGAGGTTAAATGACTTTCTACTTGAACTTAACATCCTTTGTCTAGATTGGTTTGTGTGGAGAAAGTATCCAAATGATATCAGAGAGAAAGTTTGTGATTCTCTTGAAAAATATTTTCAATCCTACATGGAATTTGATTGGGAAGGTGGAGAGGTGGAGGATAATAGAGTTTTTTCTGAGGGTTGTGAGGAAGAGAATGGAGAAATTAGAAATTCTCATCATCTTCCCCATCTCTTTGTGTGTCTCGCCTTTCTAGCCAATCTGAGCTCATTTATTTATCTCTCTCTGGTGAATTAGCTTTGAGCTCATCTCGCCGCTCCCACCTTTTCCTTTTTTGTCTCTGTCCAATCTTCCTATAAACTTGCTTGACTTTAATCAGTCAATTTTGCGGCTCCAGTCTCATCTCTTTTGTCTCATCACATCCCATCAATTTCCAAAAATGTAATCATGTGATACAACACAGAGAGAGAGAGAGGGAGACTTTGAATAATAAAATTTATCTCACAATTTTAAATCTTTATTGATTTTATATTATACCAAAAATAAATTGTTTTTTTTCAATTCTTTTTACATAAATTCCTCCTTCTAACAAAATGGAGAAAGTCAATAATAATAGAGAAAGTATTTGAATATAGAAAAAGACTTGAAATTATTTTTGATTTAATGCCCTCCCATTTTACTACTAATGGAGGAGGGAGGAGGATTTTGGTCACAAATTTAATATGAATTTTTGAAAGCCCCCAAAAACTTCATGGACACAAGTTACTTAGCCACATGAGCTTTGAGAATGTTCAAAGTTGAGGATAATGGAGTGGACACGCAGTTGGGGGAGACAATTGTGATATATTGGCCCCTCCATACTATATGAGTAATACAAACACAAAAAAATGTACGGAAATGATTTTTTATATGCTCCCATTAATAAAAGTCCATCATTTTCTAAAGGGAAAAAAAATAATCTCATCGTTTACAAAATTACGTAATTGATGATGGTCATTTTTTTGAGCCCAAATTGTCTTTTACATAGAAAAACAATGTCCACGTTCAAGCTGAAAAAGAAATTTATTTTTGTAATTTCACCTTTAGTGAAAAAGTTTGGCTATAAAATGAGGAAAATTATTTAACGTTTATTTTGATGATGAAGGAATAATTTTATTAATAGAATTTTAATCATTTTTGATTTTAAAAGTTAAAATATTTATAAACTTGTAAATGATAAAAAAAAATCTGATAATGTTTTGATTCAATTTCCTCATATTTTAAAAAAAGAGAGTTTGCTCTACAATTTTATCCTCGTTGTGGTCGTTAAAAAAAAGGGAGAAATTTGTGCATCTTTAATGTTTTTGAAACAAGTGAAACACTTTTCATTGATTATGGAGGACGCAAAGAGTTGAGAGCGGGGGTGACTGGCTTCCTTTTCCCCTTCTTGTTCTTGTTTTTTTCTGTCTTTTAATTTTTATGAACAAGATTCCTTGGCCCATGGCCCAACTCTCTTGTTTTTTTTTCTTCTTCATTTTCAATAGAAAAGATAGCAGACAACATTTCATACTTTTTTCCATCCGTTAAATTCAACATTTTAAAAGAAAAAGTGAAAAAAAAAGTTTTTTTATTCTCTCAGTACATTACACAATTTAGAAAATTTTCTCTGTTGAAAAATAAATAATTACAAAAGTTAAAACGAAATGACTAAAGTGACAAAAGGTCTTTGGGGTAGCTAAAGGAAGTCTGGGATTTTTTTGGGAGAAAGAAAAGAAAAGGAAAAAAAGGGAATTATCTGTACATGTCAAGATGTGAAACTCCACCTTTTTCTCGTAAAGTTTTGACCTCGTAAAAGACTACTCGAGATATTTGAGAAAAAGAAAAAAAAAATCTTTTTATTTGTTCCATCTTCCAGAAATTCTTTCTTTAGTCTCCCTTTTCTTTTCTCCCACCCACAATGCGACCCCAGTGGGAGTCTCCTGGAGATAAACATTTTTTGAAGGGAAAAAAGGGGTCCAAAAAACGACAAGAATGTGAAGGCAAAGAATGTGAGAATTTGAGCTGAAGCTGACAACTGAAAATTGAGCAACGAGAACGAAAGAGGAAAAAAAACTCAAGATGTGGAAGGTTCAAGTTTTTGTAAAAAGAGTGCATCTGCAGATTCACATAGAAAGTGTTGAGTAAAAATAGAAGTCACTTGGCCATCTCAGTCCATGCCCAAGTCCTAGTGGGATTTTTTTTTGTGTACCTTTTTTTTCTCTTTAGAACATGAGAATTCTTTTGTAAAAATTCCTCTGCCCGTGTCTCTCTCTCTTTTCTGTGTGTCTGGTGCGTTGAAAATTTTGCGGGGAATGACCTGAGGTAGAGAGATGTAGAAAAGAAAGTCGGAAAGTTTTGGACTTTTGGAGCCGCCTTTGGTCATCCACATGGAATGCCAGTGACGGGATTGTGATGTTGGAGAAAGGGAAAGATGCAAAAAGAGAAAATTTGGGGAGACAGGGATCGACAAGAAAACTCGGGTAGCGATTTCCCTGTCCAAAGAGTTGAGATGAGAAAGTGAAATGAAAGAGAAAGGAGTATAACATGATTTCCCTCTTCTTTCACTCGAATCGACTTTGACTTTATAGGATTTATTAGAGTGGAGGTGTACAACAAGACTTTCTTTTATATGGGGGGGACTATAGTCTTATATTCATTTGCCATGTAATTCTATTGGCCCCTTAGCCTCCTCTCATTCACCTCTCGTTTTTTTTTGTCTCGTCTTGGTCTGTTTGTTGTACAGTCAAGTTGACTCTCTTCTCTCTTTGATGTCGGTTTTGAGAGACGAGGCGACTCCATTTCTTCCATTCTACACCATCCAACCATCCCCCCCCCCTCAAGTCTTTGGCAAATAAAAAATGATATCCAAAAATCGAATCAAATACGACACACATTTCCTTGTTCTCACTTTTATTCTATGAAATATTCCCAGCTCTCTCTCTCTCTCTCTCTGTGGTCGCCAACCAGCTTTAACTTGTCCCTCTCTCTTTTATATGAGAGAAAATCGGCTCACTTTCACTTGCTTTCACAATGTCACCCTTGAAGGAAATCTCGTCATGATGGAACAGACACAGCACTTTACTCGTCAACTCAAATCTTTGTCATACTCTCCTATTAATTTTTTTTTTCAATAGGTATCCTTGGGGAAAAAATCACCTCTCCAAAAATTCAATCACTTCCTTTTATTTTGACCTAAAAATTATGAACAATGTATCAAAATTTTTAAATAAAAGGGAAAGCATGTCCCCCTCTACCTTTTTTTAAATGGATAAAAGGATTTTTAGACACGTGTTAATTTACATGAAGGAGAATCAAGTGCCATGGCTTGGCTCTGTATCCGGTTGAGAGAGTGCGTGTAATATTTTAACTTTTATAGAGAGAGAGAGAGAGAGAGAGAGAAAGTGAGAAAGTAAAAGCATCTTTCAGTCCTTCCTGTACTCTCTCTCTCTCTTTTTGCTTTCTCCTATTTTCTCTTTTAATGAGGCGGATGGCTTTTTGATCTTCATGTTACTTATACAGTCAACTCTCCAAAGAGAAAGCTTCTTCCCTCCATTGCATACAGAGTACACTCTGAGGATTTTCATCCCAATTCCCATTCTGCAGGGTTCACAGCGAGGAGGAGGGAGAGGAGGAGGGAAAGTGTGCAAATAGGCCCTTTTGTTTAAAATCTTTCATGCTCATGCCTTTCCCTTTGTCCCTTTACTAGAAAGAGAGAGAGTGGGGGAGGGAAAGTCATGGAGAAAAGTGACTTGAAAAGCGATAAAGAGATGGAGAATGGAGGTTAAGGCGTGTCCATGCAAAATTCCCTCGTTTTCTCCTTCTTCTACTTTCCCTTATTGACAAACACCGATGGAGTCTCATTTGAGAGTGCGAAAAAAGACAAAAGAGATTTAAGCGGAAACTCTTTGAGGGGGGACTCTTGACAAACACCAAACACTCTGTAAATTCCATTCCAATCTCATTTCCTACACAATCTTTTTTTTTTGTAAAATAAATGGCTTTTTGACTTTTTTTTTCTTCTCAAGTGGAGATGCTATACTCGTTTTTTTCCATTTACAGATACACTTGAGATGGTGTGTGTAGAGACAGGGGAAATATTTTAATCACATTGATTTGTTATCCTCCTTTTTTTCTTCCTTTTTTTGGTCTTGTACAATTGTGAATTGCAGTTCTAGTGCAATTTTTACATGTTGCAATTTTTACTCTCAATGTAAATTTAAGAGTTAGCAGATGCAGATTATTTTTTATTGTCAATTCAACTCTCTGAAATTCTTTTTTTTACATGGAGAAAAAATCTTTCCAACTGCTCCATAAATTTTATGTCAAAAATTTTGGCGTATTTTTTTTATTGTGTTTACACAAACTGAAATAAATACAAAAGAACAAAGAAACTTTAAATTATTTTTAACCTTGTTCCTTGTTTTTTTGTAAAAGTTCAATGTCGCCCATTTTGGGTGGACAATACAAATAAAACAAGATGACAAGGTGCAGATATTGACAATAAATATTTATTTTTAAGGTAAAAATAAATTTGAACAAGGAAATGATGAATTTTTTTCTTTCACGTTTTGTAAATTTTTAAATATTTACAAATTAAATTCAATCCTGACCTTCAACTTTAAAAAAGCAGCTTTTTTCATAGGACGAGAAATTCGTAAATAAAAACAAAATTGTAAACAATACAAAAAATAAAATGACAAATGGAATAGAATTTCAAACATTTATTTTGGCAATAAATTTTTAGAGGAAAAAGTTGGAAAAAATAGAGGAAATTGAAATGCACAACTTGTTGGGAGAAAGTAAAGTAAAAGTAAATGTTGAATGTGACTCTTGGCAGAGATGAAGGAGAGGAAGGTAATTTGATAAAGACGGGGAGGGGGGAGTGGGTCAGACAGGGAGACTCTGGAGATGGAGATAATGATAAAGCTAACTACTCGACACTTAACCCAGAGCCACAAGAACCCAAAGTCCCCACGATTGGTCTCTGATATGCATCTAAATGATGATGATGATGATGATGAAGCCAGAAAGGTGAAGAGTTGGATCTCAAGTGAGAGCCAACTTTCTCCCCAAAATCTAAAATTGTCTCTTGAATTATGCAGACTTTCCCTTCCTCCCCATCATGTACAAGTCCCCTGCATATTAATAAGGTCCCCCTTTTTTCTCTTTTCTTTATTTCTCCTTTCTCCACACACAGACACAAGTCAAGGGAAAGTTAAACCACATTGGAGACACTCGAAGCGCGTACAAATGTTGTGACTCTCACAATGTCAAACGTTGCTGTGTGGAATCAAAGTCAGAATTTAATTCCATGGCTAAATTTTAATTTGAATTGGAGACAGGCACCCACAAGACAAGAGTCGAGTTGATTGAATCAGGGACAAGTACAAACAATTACAAGGGGCGACCAAAATTTTGAATTAAGAGAGATGTTAAACCCCTAAAATATTCCGTCCTCACCAAGTCAAGGACTCTTGTGTGGTTTTTATGGTGAAAGGAGAGAGTGAAAGGTGGTCTTTTGATCTCCAGTCCCTTGTGTGGTCTGACTAAGGGAAAACAAAAGGGAGGGTGATAGACCAATGGCAACTGTTGACACAATCTCAGTCTGGACTTTTAACAGTTTTGGTATAATTATTCTAATTGATAAACATGGCGGGGGCAAGTCGTAAAATAATTTGAGCTCAAGTCTCTCACTCTCTTTTTCCATCCAGACAAAACTTTCTCTGTTTTTGGAGGGGCCGGCGGCTCCTCTCAGAAAATGGTTAACTGTCTCCTAATTAATTAACTGATATACGACTATACCTTGTATCTTTTACTGGACAAAATTGTGGGCTCTCCAGATATAGAAGAAGATGTACTTATGCCCTAGCCATGATTATGATTTACTCATTTTGTTTGGACAAACTTTGAATAGAATAATAAGAAATTAGTACAGAGACATCATCCCCACTCTACCCGTGGCCATGCTGCTTCCATTAAATCTTCTCTTTAGCTAAAATTCATGAGAAGACTCCAAATTGAAATTGAATAACTCCGTCTCCATCTTCACATTTTTAGATAAAAAAAGGAGAAGAGACTCAATAAAATGCTCAATCAACTCTGTGATGAGTTTATCTTGTAAATAACTTGAGGTGAGATGACGTCTCATCATTTTCTTTTAAAAGATGAAAAAACTTGTTTGATCAAAAATTGTGAAGGCCCACATTTTTCTTATGAAAGAGAGAGACCTGCCTGTGAGCATGTAAACAAGATAAAGAAAAATAGAGGACGAGATTCTACACAGATTTAAAAGGGGAAAAGATGGGGAAGCCTCTCCATTTTATTCTTAGAGAGCTCTCTTTTTGTGTGTACACACATAAAAAAATGGGAAGAGTCAACAAAGTTGCTGCATAAAAGTTGAGATTGTTTGAGAAAGGATGAAGGAGGGGGAGGGGAGGAGAGTTTTTTTGCAGTGGAATCGTCCTTTAGTTTTTTTTGTTGTATTTATATTTACACATTCTTCCCCTTACCCAAAACTTTTACTCTTACAAGAAAAGTCTGAGAGAGTTTATGTTTTTAAAGTTTAAAGAAGCTTTGACTTTACATGCTCTCTCTCTCCCCCATAAAATCTTTCCACTCTTTTTCTATATAGTTCAAACTGCATCTCTTGACTCTCCATTCTTGTAGAGAATGGGAAAAATTGTTGTAACAAAATATCTTTTTTTTGTTTTATTTATGACGGACTTTTGATGATTTTGGAATTTATTTTAACAAAAGAAATATTTTATTACAACTCCATCCTCCATCTTCTCTAATTCATTATGGCCCAAGTTTTAATAATTAATCTTGACAAATAACAAAAGAGAAATTAGAGACAGCTAAAAATATTGTGATAATTAGTAAACGGACTGTCGGATAGGGAGGTGGTCAATTAATTAAGGGGATTTAATTGGACTAAATTAATTTTTTCAAGGTACCTCGTTAGGTACTACACGTGCTCATTCGTGGTGTACTTGTTAATGTACAGAAAAGGATTATGACTTGGGATTATATTTACCTGTTACCTGTTCACTATTAATTAAAGAGGATTTGTCTCTCCATTAATTCTAGTCTAAAATAAAAATTTTAATTAATATTTTGAATTTAAAAATCAAATTTTTATATTAAAAATTAAAAAGTCTGGCTCATTCCCCGATTTTCTAGTTATCTATATAGTTGTCTGTAGTCGTAAATACATTGGATGATATTTTTTGTGTAGTCTGCCCTCCCTCTAAATTTGGTTGTCAAGTAGTTTAGTGAGTTAAAAAAAGTCATCAAGTTCGTTGACTGAATGTTCCAGCATCTCTTGAAAATATTCCATAGATTCATGCATGAAGGAATCTCCTTCAAAAAAAGTATGAAGTACATGTGCTTGTATCTGTAGACACACACAAAAAGTCGGAGTTGTGAACTTAAAAAAATAAAGATGGGAAAGGCGGGTTATGTACTTTTTTGCAAGTTGCCCGGTTTTGGGAGGATGGGGATGGGAGAAGGCAACATGGCATGAAATTATTAGAGACATAAATGGATCGACTCTAGTGTACTCTAGTCTATACTCACAAGGCCAAAAAATAGTCTACAAAAGAATTCAAGTGTCTCAAAATTTATAATTATAAACTTTTTCGCGCACGAGTCCTCCACATTTCCACACTTCACTTGCACAGAAAAATACACACAATAGAAAGTTTTGGTACACAAGAGAGAGAGAGAGAGATCTTGTCTTGTTCATAATGACCATGTTGTGAATTCATTAGCATCATTTTAATTCTCTTGCTTTAATTACAAATCTTCCTCCTCTTTCTATTACCAAAGGAAATACGAAACTTTTTTTCTAGATTATTTCTCCTTACAAATATTCATACAAATATTTTGCGCTTTTTTTAATTTAAAAAATGTTTTTTTTACAATCAAAAGAAAAACATTGACATGATGAACATGGCCAAAAAAAAGTTACATTGACTTTGACTAACTTGGAGAAAAAAAATGAAAAATTTCCTCCACATTTTCTATGATGACTCTCCACTCACAACTTTTCTTGTCCAACTTGAAACTTTTTTTTGGGAAAAGTCAAGGCAAAAAAAAAAAATTCAAGAGTAGAGTCACAGCTGGAGTTTGAAAATGTTTGTGGGTTGAGATGATAGAAAGAGGGGAGGGGGAGTGTAATCTCACTTTGGCAGCGATGAAACTTTAATATTGAAATGTAATTCCTCCCATTATTTTATTTATTTTTTCTTCCTTTAAATTTAACAATGTTGAGCGTTGAGCTCTAAACTTGCAAAAACTTTTATTCGCGTGAGTCTGTCATGCTCATAAAGTTTGTGTAAAAATTTTTTTTCGTGTGAATGAAATTTTTATGGCTTTCAACTCACCATCACCCTGTACATGCATAGTTGTACTCCACTCCATTTTATACTACTTGATCATTAAAAATTTGGAAAGAGTGAGGGTGTTGTGTTGTAAATTTTCCCTCCCTTTGTCTCTGGAGAGAGAGAGACCCTTAATAAGTGAAAGTGCCCAGATTGGGATTGGGGTATTAAAATATATATTTTTGGGGGGTACCTCAAAATGGTGGATAAAGGATGAGGATGAGATGCAGGTGTAAAGCTTGAGCTGGAGGCATTCATGAGGTAAATGAGGAGATTCATTTGAATGTGAATGCGCCCGGGACAATCTTAGCCCAAGGAGAAGAGAGTGAAGAGAATCTCCGTCTATTTTTACCTCTTCCTCGCTCTCTCTCTTCCTCAGCCTCACGTTCGTCACGATGACTTTAAATAATATTCTGCTCCGTCTACTCTTCCTTCTCCTTCTTGTACTGCCGCATTCCCATCCCTATCCCTTCCAGCCTTAGCTTCACATCCCCATCACTAGATTAGAGTCTATAGACTACAGGATTTTTATTCTCTCGTTTCTAATCTTCTCCAAATTCTTTTCCCAACCAGCAGCACCATCCCAACTCCCAACTCCACACAACCAGACACCAAGAACAGGAGCAGGCACTCGGGAATTCTTTCAGTCTTCTTTTTTTTCTTATCTTTATCTCTCTCCTAATTCTCTCTCTCTCTCTCTCTCTATTTTTCCACTCTCATTTCTTGACTTTACTTTACAATTAGCAACGCCATACTCTCCCCCTTCCCCCAGTTGTTACGAATGGGATACAAATCAAAGAATTTTTGAATTAAAAACACTAAAAAATTCAACTCCCATATGCTCCCCCCCCTCTTTCTCCACTTTTTTAAGTCTCCAGAGTCAAATTCTTCATCTATTAAACATGACTCAAATGTATCTTAGATTGAGTCTTCTTTTTTTACATTAAAAATGTCTCCAATCTCTTTCTCAATTAACGAGGAGACTTCAAGTTTATCTAGGAGAAAAATTAATTAATGCACTAGTTTATTTTTTAATTACTTTCCATCCTGTCTTGTCACAACGTCTCTTGACTAGTTTAAAATATTAATTTAAAATTTATTAATAACATTAATATTTTAATTGTCAATTTAATTGAGACACAACTTTATCTTTTGTGAAATATGACACTGAATTTTGTCCGTCGTAGACTTAAAATTTTTTTAGTGTTGACAGTTTGGAGAAATTAATTTTAAAAAAATAATTAACTTGAATGACATTTCATAAAATAAATAAATTTTTTTGAGTAGTCTAATTTTTTGAAGAGAAAGTGAGTTTTTCCCTTTTGTCTTTTTGGGTTTTTTTTCTCATCAATTTTTATGGAGGGAGAGTCTATTTTGTTTGGTGGCTTAATTTTAGAAAAGGTAAAAGGTAATTTTATGTAATTTACAACACTAACTTTTTCCATTCATCCAACACACTCCCCTCTTTTGTTTACATGGTTTCCCCCCTTAAAAAGGAGGGGGACAAGGCAAGAGGGGGGTTAAATTTATGGCCTGCTACATGCAGAAAATTCTCCATGATAATGCTTTTTCTTTTTCAAAGAATTACTGTCAGCCAGGGGTGTGTTAACCGAGTCAATTTGAGCTTTTAACTCCAACAAAGATTTCACTCCATCCTCCTTTTCTCTCCAACTTTCTCTCTCTCTCTTGTGAAAATTTTTGATAAGATGGAAGAGAAAGCGGAGAGGTAGAAAAAAAGAGGGGGGGGGGGATCTGTACTTGAGTTAGTAGCACTCTTCAAATTTATGAGCTGATGCTGTCGACCAAGCACTGTATTACTATTGCTCTTCCTCTCACTCTTCACTCTTACTTTCAAGCCAACTCAGCACCTACCTTAAGACACATAGACCCCAATTTTCTGTGTAAAGTTTACCCCCCTCCCCAAAATATCCTTCTAACCATTCACCTCTCCACTTTCTCCATTGTTCTCTCTCTCTCCTTTACTTTTTGTCTGGAGAAACTGGGGGAGTCAATTGACAATCAAATTTGACGAGAGAGTTCTAGAACTTGAAAATTAGCACGAGCTAACTACTTTCTCTTCCAATTTTTTTGATGGGTTGGGTGTAATGAGATGAGAGTTTTTTTTGGAGAAAAATTCTTTGTAGTTTTGACTGGAAAATGTTTTTTTTGGAGAAATGATAATTTTGGGAATACATTCTTGACACATGGACATGTGAATTGGATTGGCTATGGGCCATGAAGGGAAAATGAATGGAGGGAAAGATGCATGGTCATAGAGTAATTTTGTACATTGTACAAACTCTTGGCATGGTCTCAATATTAGCCCATGGAAATAATAACAATAAATCCCATGTAAAAATATATTACCCCTCTCCTCACGTGGATAGCCATCCGTTACCATGACTAACCCATTGTCCTACCCAGAGACGCCTGTCCTATTAATAAAGGAGAGGAATATTTGAAAATATGAAAACGAATTTAGTAAAAAATGAAAAAGAGAAAGTACCCCCGTCTAATCGACTATAGTCCCTCGTCCATTTGGAATCAAGTAAAAAAAAGATTTGGCTGTACACTCCATTTTTCTCATTTCCTAAAATGCCCACACGTATTTATGACAATTGGAGTTCTTTCTATTTTTTTCAAGCTGGTCAGATAAGGGGGAATCCTCACCTTGTACTTTTCCATTGACCAATTCTCTCCTTTGTACCATTTTAACTCTATCATCAAGTTTAAATGGGAAGAGGAGAACAATTTTTTTTAAATGGGGAGTGGAGAAAGTATAGAAAAAACGTATTTTATTTATTTTTATCTCATTTTCTCATCCCTTTCTATTTCTTCAAGTCTCAGTTTCTCACTTTGAAAGGAATATAGTTAGTTGTGTGTATCTTTGATAGTTTTAGTTGGTTTCGTGTAAAAATCCTATTGTCATGTGGAGTAAAAAAAAACTTTTTCTCTTTCTCCAGCTTCCCTTTTCACCGTATTTTTATCTAAGCCTACATTTACGTGGGGGAGAGGGAAGAGCACATGTCTTTGGGTAGGAGAGAGTAGTGTGTACATATGGGTCTCTCTCCTATTTTTTATCTAGAAAACTCTACAGCCTCTCCAATTGGCCGTAGAGACTTTTATCGATTTTTCTCACTCAAATTGTGTATAAAGTGGAGCACTACACTACGAGAGAGAGAGGAGAAAGTCTAGAGGTTTAGCTTTGTACAAGAAAATGTCTTATATTTCTCCACACTTACACGCCAAACTTGAACCCTCTCTCCCTCTCTCTCTTTTCACCACATAATCTGTACAACACACATAATTTTAATATTTCTTTCTCAACTTCTAAACAACTCTCTCTCTCTCTCTCTCTCTGCCCATCTCTAACTTTCACCCGTCTCTCTTATTTTGGCAAGTGAAAGGAGGGGGGAAGACGTGTGAAAGTGTCCAAAAATAACGTTCCGTTTACACTTTTACTTATTTTGTAAAATATTTTTTCCATTTCGTGATCCATAACTCAAGAGATGTTGAAAGATGTCTTAAATGTTGAAAATATATTTTTTTACCTTTATCTTCATATATTGTACATATTACATCATCAGACATCTTTTACAAAAAAATTCTTCTTCTTGTTTTGAGCATGAGCTGTCCAGTTTTATTCATTTTTTTGTGTTAAGTTTTTCCCCTCTCTCTCTCTCTCTGGGTCTCGCACATGCACAAAATAGTTAAAAAAGTACCTCATGGCTTGACATGGACATAGCATTGGAGATGGAAAAGAATGGCAAGTTTAAGATTTTTCTTTTGAAGAGGGAGAGAGATCTGAGGATGTGACTGTCAAATGGATGGAAAAAGATGGTTCAAAGTTCTTCCTTGTCTTTGAGTCTTTCAACCTCGACTCTTGTTGGAACATGAACACTTGCTTTTTATCTCCACGTTCGACTCTCCTCATCTCTCTCTTATAGGAGACACATTCTGCGTAGTCTAGACTAGTCCAAGTTATAAGAGACTGGCCAAAATGAGGAGAAAGGAGGAAGTGACAGTAAGCCCTGTGTTCTATAAGCTTCACTCCATCTCTTTCCTTCCATCCATCTAACTTACTAACTACAAAGTCATGCTATTTCACTCTCTCTCTCTCTAAACCAAACACAATTTCCTTCTTACCTACGGCCATCAACTTTCTTTTTTTGTTTTTCTTTTATTTTGTCCACACGTCCCTCCCCCCTTTCTCCTCCAAGAAATAGACACACCATTGAAACATTGAAAGCTCAAGCTTAAATGACTATTTTATGTTTTACTTAGCCCCTTCATTTCTCTGCCCCCCTTTGTCTCTGAGAGAAAGCAAGCCGAGTCTTTAAATCGACGTCATTTCAGTTAAGGGAATATTCCATTGTAATGTCAAACTGTGGTAAATGGCCAAGGGCTAATGTAAACTGCAGGAAAAAAAAGATTGTCCAGTGAAGAAGGAGAAAGGAAGAAGGTGAAAATAGAGAAAAGTTTTCTTTATTCTACAGCATATGGCATCCTCCTCTCTCTCTCTCTCTGTTTACAGAGTAAAAGACGGGTGGAGAGAAAGGTGGGGGGATTTTGATTGAAATTGTGAGTAATAAGTTGGAGGAAAAAATAACAAAAAAAACTCCTTTTTTTTGTTATTTGTACACACTTGAAAATGAAATGTACAGCATTAGAGGCAGAGGAAAAGGATGGAGGATTGAAAAAAAAATCACAAATGGGGACATTCAATCCTCGCAAATAAAGGCAAAGGAATTCAATTCTCTTGTTATTTTTTTTCTACCTAGAAATCTATAGATTACACTTTAAGTCTCTATTTTGAGTGTACTGAGAAAAACGTGTTTTTCAAATAAAAAGCGCTTTGGCGGGATTTGGAATAAATGAGAAATCATTTAGAATTTTTTTTTGAAATAAAATAAGCTGTTTATTATTATGTAAATGTTTTATGGGTGAAGAGAAGAGGAAATATAATTGTAAAAATGTTTCGTGATGGTTAATAAAATGTATGGATTTATTGTCTGGTTTTTTTAGACGGAGAAAAACTTTTTTTTCACACACTCGAGACGTCTCAACTGAAGAGGAGAGTCTGCGTGTGTCTCGTCATTAATTCTTCATTGAGGATTAAACTGAAATAAGAGAAAATAAAGGTAAGAATTAAATTATCAGCTTCTTTTTTTCTCAATCCTCCTTTTTCATGCCACATCATGTCACATGACTTAAACTTTTAAAATATGACGTCATCCGTAGAATCCTTTGTTTGTTTTTTGTACAACTTTTTTTTATAATTATGAAAAAAAAGTCTTTTGGGAGTTTTTAAAAATATAAACTGAAATTGAAAGATTAAATATTTTAGAGAGTTCTATTTTCTTGTTAAATGTCAAAACCTTTTCTTTGTCTTTCATCAAAATAAAAAATTTTCCATTATGTCAAATTGAAAAAAAGGGACACATTGACATGGAATTGATGTCAACGAGTCCTCTGAGGTCAGTAAAAAAAATAAAGGTTGCATTTGGCATATGGTCTTTAAATTTAATTGAACAAGACAATCATCAAACCATGGTCATCCTCACTGTCATTCCTTGGTGACAATGACATGACTCCATGTCTGTACAAAAAAAAGTTTACCAATTTGTGCAACGTCATTTGTCCTTCCTTTTTTAAAAAAAATGGCTAGCTATTATAAAAGACTTTTTTTTATCTTTGGACAAAGTTAACAATGGAAGATAGAGCTTTAAGAGAAATTAACAAGTTTTTTTTTTTGGTTTACAAAATTACAGTGTATCACTCTTGTTCATCCAAGTCCATTATATTTTGTGAGACATGCAAGAACATGTTTTTTTTATACAAATTGGAACAGTCCATTTTTTTGATGGCTAATATAACAAGTAATACAAGCTACATAAAGGTTAGTTGTCACGAACACATTAAAAATGGTTAAATTTAATAACTTTGGCAAAACATAATATTTGACCAGTTTTGTAGCCTCTCTCGACTTTGTCTGTGGCTTGGCCTTTTTTTTGTGGCAAAACTTCCATTTTTTTACAAGACAATTGTGCAATGTCCAATGTCCAGTCATTCTCCTTGACTTCCCCTTGACAATTTCTATATTAAGCATTCTTCCAGCATTTACGTCATAAATTAGGGAAAAAAATTAAAAGTCATATTTTGTTGCATTTAATGTTGACGGATGAAGCTAATTAATAATTGAATCCCAGGTGGTTCCTAAACTATTTATTTATTTAGTCATTCATAAAGGAGAGAGAGAGAAAGAAGTCAAATTATTTTTGTAATTTTTGGGATTTATAATATTTTAACAAGAAACAAATTAAATGTGTCTTTTCCCCATTTTCCCATTAAATTTCAATTAAAAAGTCAACCATTCTTGACTTGACTATATAAAAAGTGTAGCTGTAGGTGTACTGCTATGAAAAAGTGACAAATATTTCTTGTTATTTTGTTCACTGTACCTACAATCCCCATTAGAAATTCACCTCACGGAAAAAGAACAAGGGGAGAAGAAAATTTGAAAAATATTCTAGTTTTTTTTATTACATTTTATTTTCCATACGTGTGACGTCTTTTTTTATATAAATTGTGAACATGAAAGAAATGACTTGACAGGAAGCCCCAGGTTTCTTTTTTTTGGAGGTAAGTCTTGAAAAGAAATTCTTTTTTTTCTTGTTGTTGACTGGAGATGATGATGACTGGAGTTGTCATCTGCCAAATATTTTTGATTTGATCCCCATTCTTCTTCTCACCTCCATCTCACAATTCAATTTTAACGGCTCTTCTTGTCCCAAAATATTTTATTTATTCTTTCAAAAAAAAGGAAAAGAATTTTGAAAAATGAAGGAATATAAAAATAAAATGATTTTTTTTATTCTTTTCTTTGTCATTGGAATTCTTGTAATGTTTCTCCTCTTCCTCTTGTTCTTGTAAATTGTAGACCCACTTGACTTGGAAAATAGTGATGGGTTTCCCCTCGCAAATTTTAAGCTCTTTGTGCTTTCTCTTTTTTCCAAGGGAAAATGAGCATTAATGTAAAGTGAAAGTTGAGGCTAGTAGACTAGAGTTGGGGGAATGGGTCCTAATGTGGGTGTATTCATCATCACTTTCTCTTCCGCATCGTTAAGCTCTTTTCACACTTTCTCTCTCTCTCTCTCTCTCTTTGCATAGAGAAAAGGGAAAGAGAGTCAATTTCTTACAATTTATTTACTTTCTTTGAACTTTCCTCCATAATATTCCCCGTCTCTTTCTCTCTGTCCAGACACAAAAGAGAAAGAGTCATTTTTACAAGGACTTTCTCTCTGGTTGTGTCCATAAAAAAATGAAACTTTTTTTTTGTGTGCAGTTGACTTTGACAATGACCACGGAGGCCCCCCTAGGCATAAAAAAGGATAGTTGAGAGAAAGAGGAGAAAGTCAAAGGCGGGATGAAGAAGAAGAAAACAAATTTTTGACAGAGACATCACATAACCCGTAAAAAGATGGTATATAATATGTAGAGGGATGTATGGAAAAAAGGAGAGAAAAAAATGATATGAGTAACAGGTACCTGGAGGGGAAGATTCCTCTCTGACAGCATGATACCCTCGTATAAATCACGCTACTCCCGGGTATCTACCCGGGACTTTCTCACACATAAAGTTATATACTCTATAAAACTGACATTTCTTTTGTGCTCTACATTCTCCCATGTCTACTCCACATACTCCCTATATCCTCCATCCCAGTTTTTTTTTCTGCCATTTTTCATTTCCTAACATTAACCCACTAGTGAAATGGAATCAATTCTATTAGAATGTTCATAAAGAGAGAGAGAGAAAGTATTCATCTTCATCTCGTTGCACAATTTTGACATGAAATTTTACACATGCTAATGAATTTGTAGACTGACATGTTGTCACTCCTTCAAACTTCCTGCCTCCCTTTAATTTCCTTCCTCCTGTCACCTCCCCTCATCCCATTATCCTCATTATGAACCATTACAATCCTCTTTAAGTCTCAAGGGGGGTCATACCTCATGTGTGGCCATGACGTTCATTTTTGAGATCAATTCAAATAATATTTCTTCATTAATCACAATTTTATTTCCCCCCCCCCACGTGGCCTTCCACGTGGGGGATGTGGGTTTATGGGATTTTTTTATGATTGTACTGATAGGAAAGATATAAATGAGGGAAAGGAAGATAATTAACGTTTTATTCTCTGTGATTAGGTATTTCACTTTCACTCTTAAAGAGAGAGTCGTAATTTTACATGAGGGAGAGAAAGCCACAATTTAATTTCTCATTTTATACCCAGAGAAAATAATAGTCCCACTCTGGTGTCAGGATGGCTTAATGTTGAATGGGGATTAGAGAGAAAGTTGTAAAGTTGAAGGGAGAGACATGAAATGGAGGGAGTGAGTGGCAGACAAAGTAATATCTATAAAATGGCTAGAACAGGGTTCCTTCATAAAGGTAAATCTTTTCACCTTGTCCCTCCCCTCCTCCCCCATTCATTTCACCGGCTCTATTTCTGTCCAAATATAAACAACAAAGTTTTTATTTAGAGAAATCCAACTTTCTCTCTATTTTCTTCATCTCATCCAAAATCTTGTTTATATTTATCCCCTAAAAATACTTTTAGTATTCATCTTCATTAAATTCATTGTGAATTCCTAAAGTCTTCATGCCTTTAAATTGGAAAGTTTAATTAATTTCCTTGTCTTCACATTTAAAAAAAAAGTTTATTCGTTTTTTTTCTCTCATCACAATTAGACTCACATTCAGTTTTTATCAATTGAATTGAAATTCCCTTTTGTGTGTAAATTTAGGTTTTATATTTTAAAAGGATGGGGAAGGATAATTTGATATGAGATAAAAAAAAATTTGCAAGTTGATTTTCTCCAAAGAACAAGAAACTCTAGAGAATTGTGTTATAGGGAAGATATGAAAATGATGAGGAGGATGAAAGGCAGAGGAGAAAGTAAAATTGATGACTCAACGTCAAAAATTCACGCATCCCTACGCAATGCAGCTGAAGTCCCAAAAAACTTTCTTTCACTTACAAAAAGATTCACTCTACATAGATATAAAGTAAAAGTCATAAATATGAGTATAAATTTTCACTCTTTTGAAAGCAAAGACTAAATGATCAACCTCGAAAGAAAAAAAGGATTTTCTTTTTTTTGCGCGAGTGACTGGAGATAAAAAAGGGGAAAGAATTTTTGCCATTTACCACTTGCTGTGCAAAAAAAAGAGGGGGAATCATTTTCAAATGTGAATAAAATGAGAAAGGAAAAGAAAGAAAATATTTTGGAGGAAATATTCTTCTTTTTAAAGAAAATCTTTTCTTGACTTTTATTATCTCAGACAATGATTCTTCTCATGTACATAGTCATAGGCAGTCTTTTTGGGAGAGTCGAGGAGAAAGAATCAAATTGTAGTAAATAATGTACAAATTGCATCCACGACCTTTCTCCTCCTCTCTCTCTATAAAGGAGATGATGATGACTGGAGAAGATTCAAAAATGGCTGGCCATAAAACGAATGGACAATCTCGCATGTATAAAAAAATGACAGAGTGTCTTTGACGACTTTTTTTCTATTCAAAAAAATAAAATAAAAAAACTTTTGATCCGAAATTCAACATTGAAATATTTTGGAGGGTCAGACAAAAAAGCTGAGGCCTGAATGCACTTTTTTTCTAGCATCTGGTATTAAAGAGGGAGGGAGTGTACTCTGGTACTTTTTGTATGTAAAATTGTTTTGGTAGAGATGAGGCAGAGAGAGAGAGATGATGTCATACAAATTCATACGATTCTTGAGCCTACACTCAATATACAGATCTCTTCATGTGTAGTGAATAGTGACGTTTAGTACTAAAGTTAAAGGAGAAAATTGAGAGCAAAAGAATTTTACACAACACTCATGCGTATTTAAATAGGAAGAAAAACAGTATGTATGTATGTGTACATGTACAATGTGCTTTGAAAGCATCTGGTGATGTAGATGTATGAGGCTATCAAAGATGAAGAAGAGAGATTGGTCCGTATTTTATATTTGTCTGAATTTGAGCTACACTTTTTTTGAGCCAGACTAAAGAAAAGACGCTTGACTACATCATTTAACTTGGGAGAGAATTTTACATTCTTCTTGAGATTTTCTCCCTCTTTCTTCATCTCTCCACTGGAGTTCATTGGGATAGAAAATTTGTAGCTGTAAAGAAAAGAAGAAAATATTTTACATGAAAAATTTTTTCTCTCTTCCCACAAAAATAAAAAAGAAGATGGTCGTCTCACGACTGTCGTCGAGAACGTTGTCGTTGGGACAAATTTATATGTAAATTATGTCTCTCTCCAAATATGAATTCAAATTTTGGAGATTTTCTCTTAATATTATTCAAAATGTGTGTGTCCTCCATTCTCTCAACCTATTACAGATCCAACCATGTGATATTACTGGGTACTCATAGCTTGTAGTGAGGAATATTATTTGTAAAAAAAAAGATGGAACATTTTTTGTCTGTCATTTTTTCTCTTTTTAAAAGTAAATAGAAAAATACAAAAGGGAGAGTTAAATTGAGAGAGCTTTGGGAGGGAAAATGGTTTTATTTTCTTTTTTTGTGTTTCATGAAAAAAATAGAAACATTTTCTATCCATAGAATCTATAGAACCAGAAATAAGACATTTTATATTTTGTAATATAAGATCCCCCTTGTTCCTCTGCTTCTTCTTGTTCTTGTTGAAGAGAGAGAGAGAGAGAGAAATAAAATTTCAACAAGCTGGAAGGAAAATGGTAGAGGCCAGGAGCAAGTACAGAATGTGTAGAGATATACAACATTGCCACATGAAAAGGAGGATAAGAATAGCTAAAAGAATAGAGTCATGCTAATCCCAATCAGTCTTTTCTTCCACTTTCCTCTCTCTCTCTCTGTCTCTGTACACAGAGATCCATGTACACACAGAGTACACAAAGAATTTTACTACACATGATCTTCACTGAACACACATGCGGACTTGGGAATAAAAAGGCACTTGGGATTATCAAGAAAAAGTCAAAAGAGAAACTCTTTTTTTTTCTTCCTATTTACACAAATACATATAACTCACATCTGTACAGAGCAAGTCCCTCCCCCCTCCACATTTTCTATTGTTCAAAATTTTCGCACTCTCCGTGTATTTCTAGGACACATTTTCTTCCCATTTTTTTCAGCTTCTTGACTCTGACAAAACACGAGAAAAGTTTTAAACATTTTTTTTTGTCTTCATTTTTGAGTGAGTAATAGATGGAAATATTTTAAATTCCACAGGGGGAAAATTAAAAGCTTTTTGACTTTATCATCATCTGTCCTCAACTTTGACCTATAAAAATACACAGACTTTTAAATTTCAACTTATGACAAAATTTTGGGATTTCTCTCTCTCTCTTATTTATTGTTAAGAGAACAAAAAAAAACTAACAAGGTAAATGTGAGGGAAAAGTGGGTTAATGGAGACCCGGGTAAATTGGAATAAATTCTTGTGAAAAGAATGAGAGAGAGAGAAAAAGTTTTTTTAAATTGTAATCGACATGATGAGAACACGAGTTTCCGTTGAAGCTGAAGCTGACTAAGAATTGTGTCTAGGAGGAGCCAGAAATGAGAATTTTGGATAAATTATGTCTCATAAAATATTTAAAGTAATGCAAGTGAAAAATACAAAATTTTATTTATAAATAAAAACAAGGGGAAGCGCTCCTCAATAATTTTACTTTGATTGCTCCATCCCTGTCTTCATCTTTTTTTCTCTCAAAATCTTGAGAAGATTCAAAAAATGTCTTAGTACAAACTTTTACATTTGGATTATTTTACGACACAAAAGAGTTAAGAGTTTTACATTAAATTAGTTTTTTTAAAAAAAAATTAAGGTCATGTGACAAACTACAAAATGTGTACATACTTAAACAACATTTAAATAGAAAATGTCGGCTGGATGATATAAGAAAAAAAAATTTGTTTATATTGTTCCCTCATTAATTAATGAGTCCTCTTTTATTTTTTAACCTTGTTTATTTTACTAGAATAAAAAAAAATTCCAATGACTGACAGATTCTCTTTTTTTCTCTTGTTGTTATTTTAAAAAAGCCAATAAGGATACACTTGATTAAAAAGAGTTTTTATTTTGTGGAATTTTATTGTGACTTTTATGACAAATCTCAATTAAATTACTCTTTTCTTTTTCATGTCAACAAGTCCCATCTCGAGTCTCAAGAGGTAGACAATGGGCCAAGAAAGAAAAAGAAAATTAATAATATGTCAAGGACATTTTATATTTTCGTAAAAATGTTAAACTTAAAATAAATTATTGTTTGACAAACAAAAAAAAATTTAAATGAATGAGTGGCTTGGAATTAAATTTATTTTTAAAGCAATTTTTCATTTCTGGAAATATTTTGTTCCCTCCTCAAAGAAGAAAAAAAAGAAACTAAAAAATTTTGGTTTGGGAAGGAAAGGAAGAAGTGAAAAGCGGCCGGGATTTCTTTGGCTTTTAGTGTTGGAGTAATTGGTTATAAAGAATTACATACGTAGAAATAACACATGTAAAATAAAAAATGGAGAACGAGTATGAGATCAGTGCTTTCGTCCTTCACACTCGTGAATTATTATACACGAGGAGACTGGCTGCTTCCTTTGAACAATTTTGTCTTCCCCCCTCCTCTCCTCAGACTGCACACACTGTGTACAAACTACACAACACAGGGAGTAAGGGAAGGGGGAGGAGAGAGAGATTCTATTTTGTGTAGATTCTATAATGGAATAGGTGCAAGTTTATAAATAGTCAGATTCATTAACGTCTGCTTGGCTTTAAAGTGACGAGAGAGAGAGAGAGAGAGGAACAAGAAAATAGGCAAAGGGAAAAAATGGAAGAGATGGTTTCAAAAAATAAAACCGGCGGAGAGTTTTTGAGTTTGGCTAAAGTTTCTGACTCTTCATGCTTGTGTGTGTGTGTAGATTCTGTATATATAAGCAAATGAAAAATAAAATATACAGAGAGAGAGCATTACATTATCTCTACTTGTGCTATCCAACATGAGTCTCTCTGTGTGTTTTCTATGGAGTGGAGTGAGAAAGCACAAGTTGTTGACTCTTGGCATTTGATCCTTAAATATTTTTCTCCTTGTCACTACAATACTAAGTTATAGACTCGAGTCTATATGAGACTCAGCTTATTTTATGTGACTCAGTCTGAGTTTTGTCCCTTGAAAAATAAAAAATCATTATTTTCTCTCACTCCTCCCACCTAAACTTGTACCTTAAGCCCGTATTTACAAGTTTAGAAAAAAATCTATTGTAAAATGTTGTCTCATAATTTCCAGTAGAATTAAATTCATTTTTTTTGAGTCTGTGCTTTCTGCTCTATTGTTCCACTTTCTATGTACTTTCCTAAGAAGAAGAGACGGTTGAAAAATAAAATTGATCTGCATCTTGCGATTTCTCCTCACACTCGTTGACTCGAAGAAGTTGAGAGAGAAAAAATTTACGCATGCATTGATTCTCAATTCACTTGTACAATGGCAATGGACTGGGAATGGGAACAGAGTTTTGAGCCAGGAGCGATAGTTGGAGTCTATGGAGGAGATAAAAATCCTCAAAATTCACTTGACTCTCATTCAACATTCTACATCTACATTATTATTACATTACATTATTATTCGAGTACCAACTCTCTTCCTTTCTTTACAGCTATACACATCTTCTTTATATTATTCCAAGACTTCCTCTAAATTCCTCCATCTCCCTTTTATTTCTGTGTGCATTTCAAAATGTAGAGGAGCTCTCAGTGAAATATACCCCCCCCCCCCTTTTCTCTCTCTGTGTCTCTGGGTACAGTCGTTGGTACACTATTTGAACATGAATAGGAATAGAGCAACATCATTGCCAAAATAATATTGTATTGACGATCAGTTAAGCGAAAACCACTCACTCCTCAGTTTCCTCACTCCCCAGCTATCCACCTTCAAAATCCCCTCCCCCTCCTCATCTGTATCCATCAAATATTCTCTCAATCCTCTTTCCATTCTATGCAATCCATTTTTGAAGGAATTATGAATCTTCAATTTAAATATTATTCAAATTATCCGTTCCGGAAATATCTCGAGCTTAGAGTCAAATTGAATTTTTTTTTGTATTTTATCCGTCGACTATTTCACGTTTGTTTTTTGTCCTTGGAATTATTCTTATAAAAAATATATATATAACAGGTAGGATGGAATGGGTTTAGTTGATTTTTTTTGAAAATATCCAGAAATCAAAACCAAAATATTTAATTGTGAGAGAGAGGAAGCAAGTGAGACAAAAGAAAGCCGAAAATATTTTTTCTGAGAATAAAGTCCAAAATATGACATGGTACATGTATAATTCTTGTAGAGAGTGAAAAAGAGAAAAGTTATTTTTCTACAATATTTTTTTATGATGTTAGTCAAGTCAAGAGAGAGAGGTCTATAAAAATATAGCGGCTTGAAAAACATAAGAGCCATAAAAAATATTGTAGACCAGAAGCTTGGCCGCTTCTTCTTCTTCTGTAGACTACTTTCCCTCCCCCTCCTTCTGTTGATGGTACTCAAGTTTAGTTCGACACTTGAGGAAAATCGGCAAGTTATTTTTTTGTGACGATTTGTATCCATAATAACTCACCGTTATGAGCTCTCCCTTGTGTGTGTCTACAATCGTAAAAAGAATTCTCAAAAGTATGGTCATATGCTTTTACTTTTTGTCTTTCAAGAGAAAAGAAATATTTAATACATTTTATATAAAAAAATGTCCGTCTCTCTCTCTGACTCCACCCAGTGATAGAAGATGAGGATGAGGATGAGGATGGATAGCGAGTCAGATGCAGTGAAAGATTTTGTGTGTAAAGTTGTCTAAAGTAGAGATAAAGAGAAAAGGGATTTTCTCAAGTATAGTCAAAGAAGATTATTAACAGCCCTCTTAATATTACACTCATGCCCTTGCTCTCACAATTTAATGGTTTCCTTTCTCCTCTAGTCTTAGTGGGGGCTATTTATGTTTGGACTAAAATTTTGAAAATCAGAAAACTATAACATTACCATGTTTATTTATTATACAATTTTCTTAAAGAGAGAGCCAGAGAGCCTCAAGCCAGAGGCCTCATTTTCTCCTCCACTCGACATTTTGGGGGGAATTCCCATGCCTCTAATTATCTTTTGTAACTCTAGACCGACCAAAACAAAATAAGAAGAGAGGGCCAAGACGGAAAGTGAGTTTGGAAAGTGGAGGACATGACTTAAATACATAAAAGGGACATTTGCCATATTTTCTCACTTATTTCTGTTGATATTAAAAAGGAAAGATGAGAGTGGAGCATATTACACTCCTAATAGTTAAATGTCCTCCTTTAGAAAAAGGATATAAATGTTTATGGTAATTACAATGATGCAAGATGCATTATGACACAAAGAAAAAGGGGGAATAATTATGTCAATTATTACTTTCTCTATAATCATCCCGGAATGGTTTGGGAGCTAAAGGAATAAATATTAACTGCTAATAAACCAAGAGCTCTCTCTCTGTATGTCTTGGACTTAAATATATGTACACAATAGTTAACATTTTAATACGCATTGGGAATCTATAACCTCTCCCCTCTACTCACACACCACACACCACTTACGACCTCCCAAACTACTTTAGCTGGGAGGGATAAGCTGACTAAAAACCGAAACGGAATAAAAAAAAAATGTTGGTGTAAAGTGGAGAGCCTTGTGGTGTGTACACTGTGAAGACATATAAAATAACATGTGTGCCTACTTGTACAACAGACTTGACAAAAAAGAGTGTCAACAATTTTATAGCACTCTTCCTCATCTTCCCTGTCAACTTGTATTTGTTGAGAAAGGGGGAGGGGTTCTGGGGCCTATATATTGTATAGATATACATATACATTTCTTGCCTCATTGAAAATAACTTGAGCCATGAATGGACTCTGCATTATTGACTAGTAAAACTACATTATTATCCCATAACCACTTTGGGTGGTTCCCCCCCCCACACCTCACCCTCTTTCTCTCTAAATGTGTGACCATCCTTCAGAGGGTCATCAAGGGAATTTCTCCTTTGTACAATGTGGGCCATGGAGGGCATCCATGACCATGTAGGAATTGGGCCTATAGAATATTTGGAGGGATCCAATGAGAAGAGAGAAAGTTCTATGTGTCTACATATTTATAGATAGTCCTCATGTAAAAGATGGGAAAGATAAATATGAGAGATGATGATGGTGGTGGGGTCATTAAGAATTCATTTGTAGTGTGAAATAAAGAGTTGGACGACAGACGGACGAGACAAGGACAGGGACAACGTCATTTTCACAAAAAAACTAATTTTTTTCTGTAGCCCTCTCCATGATACACGTAATATTTCTTTGTAACAGGCCATGTAGTGACAGAGAGAATTGACTGGGGACCATGTCTCTCTCTCTCTGTGAATGTTAAACATTTGTGTAATTTGATGTTCAAGTTGGAGAAAGGCTACGGCTACGTACCTGAGGAATCCTTGAATGTTGAAGAGTAGAAAAAATGTTTTTTTCATCGTTTACATTTCTTGGCGATGAGAGGTAAGAGACAGAAACATCGATAGGAAAACATCAACCCACCATAGTCATCAAAACAAGAGAGAGACAGATTTCATCATGCATATTTCTATCTAGTTGTACTCTACTCATCCAAACAACAAGACAGAAAAGGAGACAGTCATGAAATGATGGGTAATTTACATTTATTTCATTACAAATTAAGGAGAGACTTCAACTCTAATGTTATGCAATAAGGTGAAATCTAGATTATTTTATTTAATAAATATACATTATTAAATTGATCAGAAAATTCTCAACTCATCATTTCAAGTCAAGTAAAATGTAACTGGTGAAATTGAAAGAGAGAAAATTCTGAATTCCTCACTATTTTTTTCATTTTGTCTACTACTCGTGTATAGAAATTGAATTTAAAATTTAGAAACGAGGGCAAAATATTACTAGACTACTCAAAACTTTTTTTTTGAATATATACAGGTCAATTTATTTTTACTATTATATGAAGTACGAGTTCTATGGATGAAAATAAAAAAAAGACGCTTGCATGGAAAATATGATTGTCATCATATTCATAAATTGTACAGTTGACTACATTTACCTTAATTTGAATTTTGAATATCAAACTTTCTTGTTCTGATATTAAACTCTTTTTTTTCTTCTTGTCAAGAAAAAAAGTGTATGAACCTCATTTAATTTTTGACCAACAATAAAGTATTATGTAGAATTTAGAACGTGTCACTGATCATGACAATCATGTTGAGATGTTATTGACAATTTGACCTTGTTTGTCTCAAACCCTTCCAATTTTCATGACACAGCAGACATTTTACAAGTTTACAAATATTGTTCAACTGGATATTGACAATATAAGAATTTAGCATGTTTAAATATTAATTTATGAATTGAGAGCACATTTGCCAAACGTCCCTTACATTTATCTTTATCACATTTTATAATGCTCCCTAATATCAATAATTTTTTTGTCCAGAGTGTTGTGTATCCATAAACAAATGTACATGAATATGGAATTTTTTTCATAATAATCAAAAGAAATTGGGGAAAATAATGTCCTTATAACACAGCTGGCTCAACATAATTTCTTTTATTGTGAGTACAGAATATTATTTCAAATAAAAAATTTATGTTCTCCCAATCCCATCTTCACACATATGCTACAGTCCACTTTGTAACATGAACTAGAATTTTCAATTATAAATGATTTCACTACATAAATAGAGACTGTAGTGCTAATAGCAGAAATTAAGAGAGAGAGAGAGGGAGACTACACTGTACGGCAAATTAGGTATAATGTACGTGGTAGTGCAGTGATGATAATAATCATTGAATCCAATTTTGTCCCATTGTCCTTCATCTATTTTATATTCCATAAGTGAGATAAATATCTAACTCTGCACTCCACCTCCTCTACAAACTACAAGGGTCCTTCTTTTTATCGATTCTCAAGAGATTCTTAACTCTGATTGGCTGAGACTTGTAAAATGATTTTAATCACATAAGAATAGGCTGGTACATATGGAGTGTGAAGTGGCAAGATTTTATGTTTCTCTGGGCTCCCCTAAAACGCGAGGAGAGAGAGAAATCGGTAATTAGTGAGGGAGTCAAGGAGTAGGGAGACATTTTAAAATAAAACAAGGTAAAGTTAAAGATGGACCGAGTCGGAGGGAACAATTGGCAATAATTTAATTGTGTGTAAGTATATGAGTATATCTACAAATAAATTTAATATTTGTCTTTCTATAACAGTACAGTACATAAAAAAAGGAGATGCATTTGTGACTACAAGTTGAAGATGGAAATGTTATAGAAAATGTGCAGAGCTTAACTTGTATGCAACGGAGAGAGGATTTTGTAGAGTAAGAGTTTGAGCTATTAAAGAGTTTGCAAGCACAAAGTTTTCAAGTCTCTTTGCCTCTTGCTTGTGTAGACGACAGGGAGGAGAGAGACCAGGCTGAAACGGGCTACAAATAGGTCACGTTCCTCCTGCTAAAAAACTTGGCAAATATTCCATTTGGCTTCATCATAATAGCATGAAACCTGTTAACTTTTTGTCGGGACATTGCGATGTCACAGCATAAAAAAGACTCACAGGTTAGATTTACCTCTCTCTGAATTACAAGATGGTTTTTTTTCTCTCTCTACATTTTCAACTTGTACTTACTCCATAATATCAAATGAATGTTTCTCTATATCTCATGGACTATGTTTGCTACTCTTCGGTCATGTAGTTTGTGTGTATGTGACAGTATGTAGTATCATATGTGGGCTATCCGTTGGATGGGAGAGAAAATGTGAAAAGACTTGGGATACATCATCCATTATGCATTTACTCTACTCAACAAAAACCAATAGTCGGCTGCTTCAGCCATGTGAATTACTTTTGGGGAAAAAATAGGAGTACACAGGCAGTTGTACAGTGTAGTGGTATTACTCCAGTGAAATACTGGCTGTCTTCTCAATTGTCCAAAGGGAACCCCAATTTCTATGTTTTCACAAAGAAAGTGAAACGATAAATAGAGAAAAACTACTGCAGAAAATTAAATAGGCAACACAACGAAAGAAAAATATTGAGAAGTATTACAAATATAGTACATATGTATATATACACATATACTGTCTCTATATATAAAAGTATATTTTATAGGAGGCTCGTTTTTTTTGGTCCTAAGTTGACAAGAAACAAGATACAGAGTATGTAGTTCAATGTTTACTGTTCCTCCTGTACCTACTACCCGATTCACAAAGAGTAAAAGGAAAAGGATCATCACGTCAGCCACATTGGGCTTTCGATTTTCATCTTCTCTTTCTTTTCTTCTCCATGGATGTTGTGAGAAGAGTAAAAGTCTTGTTTGCGATGTTGTCTTTTGATAATTTGTGTTTTAGGAGAGACATGCAAGATTTTTAGTCCAGTTTCATCACGATTTGTCTTTGTTTTTTGGTCATCAAAGGAAAAGAGAGAAAATTGCTTCATCGGTTAGACCACCACAGGAGCATGGCATGATGATGATGAGAAGGGACTGAAAATAGACTCTCATATTTCTTCATCCTGCAAAAAAGAAGAGATTAAACATTAATGACAACGGTAGTTCATCTCCAGCTCAGTTTACAACAAATATTACCACATTACAGAATATTATACTTTGAATATACATATATATATAATACTATTAATAATGTTGTAGTGTATCATTATAACGATGTGCTTTAATTTTAGTAACTTATTTGATACTCTGTTACAAAATAATAATCCATTTATATTTTGTCCACAATCTAGAACGACTAATTCATATCTAACGTAGATAGAAAAAGGATTTTAATTGTGTTTAGCATGATGGGGGTAATGATCAAATGAATTCAGTTTCCACTAGAGATCCTTGTATCCTACTTTCGAAGCTTTACTTTAGATGTTTTCATGATATAAATAAAAAGGAGAGAGAGAGATTTAGAGACTAAAATTCCATGTTTTTGGTCGTTTATTCTCCACCAAAAATTTCTCCAAAGATTATTCCTCATTATTTGTTATCTGTATCAGAGAGATGAAGTTTGGTAGTGTCGTCCTGTGAGTCATTGCATGGCTTCTTGTGTTACACATAATAATAGGTATTGTAGATATAATGGATTTAGTCTTTTGAGTTTGTTTCAAAAATTATTCCTATTTTAAAATAAAAGAGATAGGAGATAGGAGTAAAATGTACTGGTAGATTCGAGTCGCATCAAAAGGGAGAATGAGGGTACCTTGTACAGCAAAACCACGTTCACTGTATAAAGTTTTCTCATTAAGCTTTTGGTTTGGACGTCAAACACTTTTGATTACAATATTAAAACTTGTTGAAACAGTGAAACAGAATACTGGGGCCTCTAGAATAATATGAAGAACAACAATTTCTTATCTTATTACACTATTAATGTGTGTTTTAATTCTATACACTCATTTTCGTGTGTTATCATGTTCGTGTATACGTAGAGTGTACATAATTATTTAGTACATGTGTATAGTATAAACCACTGGTTCAGAATATCATCATTATACATCATATTACATCTGCCTATATATATATATACAATACAGTAGCCAACAACTTGTTAATGCTACATCATCATTTTATCTTTTCTTTATATTACTTCTGTTGTTGGTCCTGTTTTGTGTTTGTCTGTGCAAGTCTCAATGCAGACAACTCTGGGAGATCAAGTTAACTTCAAGTTGAAGGACATTTTTCTTTTACAATATTTATTTTACTTTACTTGTCTTCTTGTCTGAGTAACTCTTGTAAATTCCAATTTAGTTGTTCTGACAAAACCTTTATCTGTGCGAGTTGGTTTCAAACCAACTCTTGATTATTTTGGACTATTATTGGAAATTACACCAACACTTTTTTTTATTTCTTTTTGAGTCAATTCTATCAAAATAAATAAATACAAAACGTTAACCAGAAAATTAATAACTTTTTCCCTTTGTTTTCCAAAGAGCGGTTAAAAAGTTATTTGAATCAATGGAGAGGAAAAAAAAATCAAAAAAAACTTTTTTATTTATTTTGACAACTGAAATAAGTTTAACTTTGTGAACTCAAGCAAGGGAAATAGAATATCAAGTTTATTATTTTATTTTACCAAACTTACAATTATCAACTTTGTGAGAGAGCACCTGTTGCGATGATCAAACAAAGAACTGAAAGTTATTCTTCTATTTTTAATAGTTACACAGTTTGTTATTTTATTAGTTGGTGACTAGAAAATGTGTGACAACAGTATTTTATCCGATTTTGGTTGATGTCAAAAAACAAGCAAGAGGATGGCATATATTTTAAAAGTTTATACAAAAATATTAAGTCTACTTTTTTGATTTGATTGACTTTTAACAATCTTTACTTTTTTTTCATTTATTTTATAGTTGCCTGAAACAGAGAGAGAGAACGAGATTCAGTTGCAAAATTCTATCGACCGTCCGCCAGTTAATCCTGTTTAGGCTTTACATAAAAACTATTTCATTTTTCAAGGTGAGTTCAAGTTTCTTCTTTTTTCAATTTTATAAAATCCAATTTTCATATAATTTACCAAAGAGTGCATTGTGTTTGTGTAGTATCAAAGTTTTTTCCCCTTCAAAGTACAAAACAGTTTCACCAAAGTTGATCCATCAGTTTTGATTCAAAGTATGTGTACGTCAAAGAAAATAAAGTTTGTAAAGTAACAAACAGTGTTGAGTGAAATCGAATTGAGGTAGTAGGAAGCTGAAAATTGTCAAAAAAAGGAGATTTTTTTTTCTCAAAAAAGAAATGAAAAAGTTTACATGTGATTACGTGAATGAGATGGAACAGATCATAACACCCTGAAGAGTAACAAGTTAAGGTTTTCAACCCTTACAGAGAAAAAGTACATAATATACGATGGGAGGGAACCATGGATGAAATCCACTTGTCAATTTTTATGACAAAAATTCAACAGCCAAAAGAAGATTCCAAACTGACGATGAGACAGTATTAAAAAAAACAAAGATAAAATACGAGATGACGCAAATCGATTCGAAGGGGCTTAGAGTCTTCAGGAGAAAATCAAATCTGTCGTAAAAAGTTCTTTTCTCTGTTCTCTTTCTTCATCTTCTAAATTTACTATTAGAGACTTTTCACGATTCAATTTCAACGACGAAGAGACCGTCAAACTAAAGAAAAGGCTGACTGCCTCATATCCTCCTGTCAATTTTTCCTCCTCCATATTTAACTACTCCCGTAGGTACCCTTTATACAGACACAATATATACAATATCCAACTCATGAACTAGCAATATCCATAATGTGATACTATCCGTTCAAGAAATATTGAAGTTATATGTGAATCATGTGGATCAAAAATAGAAAAACGTGTCTTTCTCTCAGAAAACTAAGAGAGAGAGAAAATGATGGAAGAAACTATTATTGATTTTTGAAAGAAAAAATAGGACTTTAAATATTCTCCAAATTTTACAGTGCGATGATTCAACCATGTGAATAATATTAGAGTAAATTGTTTTCTTTCGTCTGAATGATATTATCTTATAATAGAGAAAGTGTTTCTATGTTCATTTTGACAGTTTGTCGTATTTGAGTATAATCAATGAACACTGATTGAGAGCTTTAAGAAAACGAGTAATAATTGTCAGTGTGTATACATGAATATATGCTTTGTAAAAGGTATAGTGTGATAATAGTGATGAATCTTTAATTTCTTTTTTGTCTTTGTTCGTAGGTGTGCTGATACGACGCATCACTCTGTAGGAGTCAACACAACATCACAGTAAAACAATAAGATATCAAAACTTTTACTGAATATATTTGTATCTCTCAAACCCCTCCCCCGGACTAGTCGGATTCTGTCGAATAAGAAAAAAAAAGACTGCAACTGAATATTTTAGTGATCTTGGGGCGCGCGTGTACTGATGATGAGTTGTGATGATACAAAAAAAGATGTTGGACAGATAAGTGTAGACAAGTTCTATGCTATATGTACCAATTGAGTCGTTGATTGTTATATTGGTGCTTCGATTATGTTATTAAATTGTGCAAAAGTCTGCCAAGCTAGTCTCTAGAAGATAATGTAAACAAGGTGAGAAAACAACAACACGTTTATTTGTACGTTAAATTGAGAATATTTTAGTTAAGCTCTTTAATGATGATATTCTAAAAAAACGTGTTTGATTTGATATATTTCAGTTATAGTCTGTGTTTTTATTTCAAGAAGAAGAAGAAGAAGGACTGTCATTTTGTTTGGCATCAATATTGGATGATGCCAATGTGTTCAGTGCAGTGTAGCTGATAATAATACTTAACCATGACGTGGTCAATGAGTAGTGGGGTGCTGAGTGAGGGTGCTAGTTCGCCTTCAAAAAATAAAATGAGAGTGATTATAGTTTTATTAGGAGTTGTGCTTAGTTTAATTAATACGACGTCTGCGACGACGGAAGTAGAAGACGCCGCAGAACCTGAAGATGACGGTAAATGTGAAGAAGGTTTAATATTGCCAGTATGGCAACCGCAGGAAGACCTAAGTTTTGGCGATCGGTTTGCCCGAGGTTTAGCTTATTTCTTGGCCATGTTGTACATGTTTATTGGGGTCTCCATCATATCAGATCGTTTCATGGCAGCTATTGAAGTGATTACATCAAAGGAAAAAGAAATCAAAATCAAGAGACCAAATGGAGAGACTCAAATTGTTGTGGTACGTGTTTGGAATGAGACAGTAGCCAACTTGACATTGATGGCCCTTGGGTCATCCGCTCCTGAAATTCTTTTATCCATCATTGAAATTTGGGCCAAAAACTTTGAGTCAGGTGATTTAGGTCCAGGTAAGTAAAATGAGAGAGACTTATTAACAATTTTCATCATTTTGTTCAGTGTTTACTTTTCAGTCCTTCTATTCCCTTGTAGATTCATATAATGCTGATCACTTCTTTTTTTTCATTTTCTTTCAAAGGTACAATCGTTGGTAGTGCAGCTTTCAATCTTCTAGTCATTATTGCCATTTGTGTGTATGTCATCCCTGATGGAGAAGTTCGTCGAATTAAGCATCTACGTGTATTTTTTGTAACGGCCACTTGGTCTGTTTTTGCCTATGTGTGGCTGCTAGTTATCGTACGGTTTGTGACGCCTGGTAGGATTGATGTTTGGGAGGGAGTCGTCACATTTTTATTCTTCCCAGTGACCGTCAGTAAGTTATACACAGTTTATTTATTTATTTTTGAAAAATGGACAAATTGTATCACTGAAATAAAGTTTATTTTTTTGTAAGTAACTGATCAGTGATAACAAATTAAAATGTTTTGTCTAATCATCAACATTAATAATGTCTCTTTTTTTCAAATTAATTAGTGACGGCGTACATTGCTGACCGAAGAATGCTCATTTACAAGTATCTCAGTAAAGGGTATCGTATGAACAAACGAGGAGTGATAGTTGAGGCTGAGGGTAAAATTTTAATTTTAACTAACATTTATCTAGTAAATACTGACCCCATACTAAATAGTGAGAAGAGAGTCACCCTAATGTACAAAATGTAATAATTAATGTAGGGAATGCAACAGAAATGGGGAAAATGGATACAGAAGAGGGACTACGGGTATTTGCAGAAGAAGCACAAAATGAAGATATCCGTGAATTTGAAGATAGCCGACGAGATTTTATTCGTGTTCTTCGAGGTCAGTTGAACAAAATATTTATTTTGACCAAAAAATATAAACACGTTAGTGTACTTACCAAAATAAATAATGAGCAACTTTGTTTATTCTTTTTCTAGAATTAAGAAAAAAATATCCTAGTGTAGAGCCTGATCAAATTGAAGAATTAGCCAGACAAGAGATACTCAATAAGGGGCCCAAATCACGTGCATTTTACAGGTGAATTTTGTTGACTAAGTTCAAACATGATTTAAACGTTACCAGTACTTTTTTAGTCAACAATTTTGCTGAATTTCATATAACATTTTCATTTTATATTCTAGAATGCAAGCCACAAGAAAACTAATGGGCGGTCAAAATTTAATGAAAAGTGAGAATATCCCGCATTTAATTCAAATATGACTAATTCAAATCAATAATATCTTTGAAGTCAAATTTTAATTCATTTTTAAATGTGTACAGAAATTGCGGAGAAGGCAGCTTCAGAGTCTAGTAATGAAAATTTGAATCAAGAGTCCGTGGATGAAACAATTAAAAGACAAGGCCACATCACCAACGTCTTTTTTGACCCTGGTCACTACACGGTCATGGAGAATATTGGCCAATTTCAAGCAACGGTGAGCAGGGAGGGAGGTGACCTCAACTTAAAAGTACTCGTTGACTACAAGACAGAGGATGGAACAGCTTCCGGAGGAAATGATTACATCACAGCTATTGGTACACTTGTCTTTGGTCCAGGCGTAAGTGAAAAATAATTTCCAATAATTAAAATTCAATTAAAATTTTGCGCAGAAAATCTTCCTCTGTTTAGTTCTCAAAACTATTTTGGTAATGTACTAATATTCTTTATTAATTTCATGTGATTGTTTCATTTTATTTTCAGGAACGTCACAAGACAATTACCCTTGAAGTTTTGGATGACGATGTCTTTGAAGGTTGGTTACATATTGTAAAGGGCAATTTAGAGAGAGACTTTTTTTTATGAAATTTCCTTCAAGGATCATACAAACTAACTTTTGATGTCTTGTTATCTTTCCTCTCTTTTCAGAGGATGAACATTTTTATGTTCGGCTAAGTAATCCTCGTTTTGCTGATCAAGTAAATGGATCTGTTGGTACTTTTGCCAAGTTACCTGAAGGTGAGTAAAAATATATATAGGAATAGTGTAGCACCAAATGTATGAGTCATGTGTATAAGGTTATATGGCCAAACCAAGGATACTGACGATGAGATGACAAGTTATTATACCTCTATATCATGAAATTCTCTTTTATTTTCATGATCCTGCTTTTCTCTGGAAATTCTGAAGTTCAACTTGCTAGTCCCTTCTTGGCCACCGTCATCATCTTGGATGATGATCACTGTGGAATTTTCAATATTGCTGAGAAAGATGTTGAGACGGTGGAGTCTGTTGGAACTTATGAAATGAAAGTTGTTCGATGGAGTGGTGCTCGTGGTAAGTCAAAGGTTCATTAAATAGTCAGGAAAACTCACTTAATGCTCAAGATTTAATTATTTGCCTTTTTTATGACATTTTAGGTAAATGTGCTGTGCCTTATGAAACGCTGGAAGGAACCGCAAAACCCGGAAAGGATTATGTACATACCAGTGGAGAACTCATATTTGAAAATAATGAGACAGAGTAAGTATCTAATCAATTTTTGTCATTATCACAGGTGAGCAAGCCTAGTGTGACTTTTTTTGAATCCAGATAATGTAGTTTCCTAAAAATCGATTTTTGTCTAAAAATGTTTCTAACATCTCATGCTCTTCCTCTTCTCCTCAATGAATATCCCAGTATTGATATTAGGACCTTGGAATCTTAAATGGAAAATTAAACTTTTTATATTTGAATTGATTGGATCAAAAATCTAGTTAATATATTTTCAAAAGATCTTGACCCTGACATTTTGTTACTATTCATTCTATAAAAAATAAATTTTGTATTTTATTTCCCCTCTCTCTCTCTCTCTTAGAAAATATATTCCAATCCAGATTCAAGAGGAAGACAGCTACGAGAAGGACGTACTGTTTTACGTGGAGTTAAGTGAACCACGCTTGTTAGAAGGCAAGTACAGTTTTATTAAATCTTTTTTTTCTGAATTATTCTGTTCGCGTTTTTTTCGAAATGATTACACTATTGTCTTCCTGTGAGTTTTGTATAGATTTTTTATACTGTACGGCTTGTCGTTCGCTTCTTTTTTTATTTGATATAAATTTTTATTAACGGTTCACCAGTATGATTGAAATTTGCCTGAGGATTTCTGTAGTTTATTATTTACTATATATAGAGTAGCACAGTATAACTTAATGATGACAACCTATTTATAATGAATGATTGAGAGTCAACTCGTTTTATTTTTTGCGGAAAGTACTTTTAATTATTTGTAATGGAGCGCTGACGATGGGCAGTTGGGTTTTTTGAGAAACTTTTATTTTCTTGAATGAATTCATAATTCTATCAAATCTATCTTTTGTATAAAAATACAATTTTTATAATTTTATTTTGATTTTCCTGTGTTTTTTATTTTCTCTTCATATTTTTTTGGAAAAAAAGATAGTGTTTGTGCAATGAGCAATGAGAGTGTCCGCATAAAGTTTTTTTAGCCATCATTTGTTTGCTGCTCAATGTTGTGTTCTACTTGACATTTCTCTTAAATACATCAGAAAAAACATGATTTCCTAAGTAGATATTGTGATAAAAGTTTTTATTTTTTGATACATTTTGATTTTATATATGAAATTTTTCGTTTTTAAAAAATAATAGTAAATATGAGTATAGGAATCCAATTGAAAAATTAACTTAACGTTTCGTAGAAACGTTTACTGACGACATACTTTGAGTCAAAAGAGCAAAAAAGAATAAGTTGTGTATTAGATAATGTAAAATTATAATACTGTAATTTTTGTTGTTATAAATATACATACATATAAGTTATACGTATACTGGAACCGAAAAGCGAAAGTGAAAGAAAACAAAACTATTTAAATGTTAATTACAATATTATTGATTATCATTTCATGAGATTCGCGAGACAAAAAAAGAAATGCAAAAAGTTTGCAAAACACGAAATACTAAGAAGGATCGTAATATTCAAGGCGATGGCTAATTTTTGATTTTTCCCTATTGCATATATTTTGTCTGTCCTGAACCTGCAATATTGTGTTAACGTATCTGCCGTATAATCGTCTCTGTCACGAATGCCTATTCGAGTAAGTGCGATGTTCAGAATCAAAAGCTTCTACATCTTTGTTTTAATTTCATATTTTCTATGAATTGATATGATCATTTATTATGACTCTCTCTCTCTTTCTCTCTCTTTATTTTTGATCGTTTTCATCACCACCTCACTCTCTCTCTCTCTCTCTCTCTTTTACATATCATTTTATTATTTCACCTGTATTCACACAGAAATATTGTTGATATTACCGTCAAATTATTTTTTTTCCTGTATATTTTTTGTCACCTAATTTATTTGTCTACCCAAACTACTGATACTCACAGTTATAACGACTTACTATTTTTTGATGTAATATTATAGTCCAGATAATAATTTTTTTTTTGTAAAAAAATCTAACTACTGTAGTCTATTTTTTCAACAGTAGAATTTATGATTCCTAAAATTACCAAAAAAAATATGTTCTCTTTTTTCGTGTATTAATCCTCGTTTGTCCGTTCTTCTTAGTAGTTTTAAAATTTGAATTTTTAGCATTTCTCAAATTATACTCAAATTACTATAAATCAATTAAAATTATTGTAGTTTTTTTTGTATTTTTGACGTATACTATTAAATACGTAATCAGAAAATTTTTTTTAGACATAAGAATCCAAGTTTCGGATTCCAAAATTATAATGTAAAAGTCCATTGTTTTTTGATAAAATTTTGATTAATTCTTTTTGTCTCAAGAAAAAGCAACAAAATTTCTGTTGTTGTTGTCAGTTGTCACCTTTTCTCCCAAATATTTTCTGTTCTGTCTTTGCTCTCTTTTGTATTCTGTTTCTCGTTCTCCTGTCACTTTCTGTCTCTCTCACAAACCAAACACACATTTTTTTCAGTTATTTATATATATATATATATATTTAAAAAAAATGATTTTAAATTGTAATGAAAATTGCAAAGTTTGCCTTCTTCCCTCAAATTCCCACCACAATCCATTATAAGAAATGGAAACCTCTGCAGTATAAATTATTACTTTGTTTTGTACAGCAAATTCCTTTCTTTGCATTTAGAAATATCACTTGTGATGAATTATATTTCAATTTAGTAGTTTTTTTCAGACATGGTAAAAGTAATAGCAGAAATATGGACGATACGGATAAAATACGTAAAAATCAATTAATTTTTGTCACTAGAATTTTTTTTCAATTGCATCCCAGACTATTTAAATTAAGAAGCTTGAATTTTTAATATGGGATTTGTCATTTTAATTTTTCATACAAAGTTTAAAGTTGTCATTTTTGACCATATTTCTATTTTTTTAGACGGATATTAAGTGTCCCAATATTTTTGAAACTTTATTTTTGTTAAATTTGTGTTATTTAAATCCCATGCTAAAACTTTTGATTCTTAAATTGTGTCTGACCTTCTGAAATAATTTATAGAAGGCTTATTGATCTTTCATTGTTTAATTAAATATTTTTTAAATGTATTTATCCTATTATATATATTTTTTGCATTTGTCAATCAGCTTAGGTTGTTGGTTATCCAGTATTGTAGTCTTATTATTGTTTTTATTTCCATTTTATTTGAAAATCCACCAGTCAGTCATTTTTTTGCTACTATTTTTACAAATTCTTAGTCGCTATGTTGTTCAAAAATTTGTAGGAAATAAGGCAAGACAGTTTCCTGTTCAGTTTTTTTGACCTTTACTGTACAGCTTTTTGAAGATGTGAGTACAAAATCTGTAACTTTGTCACTGCTGAAATGAACGCCATTTTTAGTGCTTCATTTTTTTCAAAGGTTCCACACTGACGAGACAAGATTTTGTACTAACAAAAATATTAGTCTCAAAGTTTTGTTAGATTTTGTCAATTAGTATGAGTAGTTACATAAGATACTTAGGATAATAGTGGTATTAGTTAGTAATATGGTTATCTACTTACGATTAGTAAACTATAAAATAAATTTTTATTATTTTTGTTTCAGTTTATTTTGTTTTGAATAGAAAATTATCAGTTTATTTAGTTAATTTATTAGCGTGCTCACAAAAATATTCTGGAACAAAGCACAACGCACAAACTACAAAAAACACCAAATTCTATAAATTCTTTTTTATTACATTTTATGTGTGCTCTCAAAACTCACTTGACAGCCATCTTATGCACAATCACATTGTTGGGCTTGTGTCAGCTATTATATCGGTAAAACGATACGAAATAAGATAAAGAAAAGGACACGTGGTATATTTATTTTAATTTAAATTAAATGATTCTCATGTGATGACTTGAACCATGACCTCCCTTTTTTAAAGCACATTACGTCTTACGTAGTATGGTCTATTTATTGACATCTTATTTAATTTGTGTTGGGATTATTGTCAATTGTTGCCTTATTCTGAGTTGATATCTACGACGTAGTCTCGTCTTGATTTATAATAATAAAGATTCGTCGTCAAGTTTTGCGAATCCATGCTATACTACATAAGTGTCACTGATGAAATGACATTTCACTCTCGAATAAGGAGAAAGTTTTAATACTATTATTTCCAAATTTTTTTTCTACAGACTAAATCTGTCTATTACATATTTTTGATTTTTTTGAAATTCATTTTTTATTCATGATGACTATTTTTTTATCTTTCATATCATTATCGTATTCGTGTACCATTAATAGGCTGTGAAGCTATTACGTTCATTATAAATAGCAGCCTTGTCGTCAGAAAAAATACACTGTAAATTTTTGTTTCTCTTGGATTTTGAGAAAAACTAAGTATTGTAATAAATTGTAGTATCCCCGTCTTGAAAAAGTAAAAAGTTCCTTTTTTTATTTTGAATGATTTGATGCGTTGAGTTAATGTTTGGATTTCATTCATTTTTTTTATTTTGATTTTTTGGTTTGGTTTGGTGTGAAGACTTTGAAACTTTTTATAATTTTATTGACTAACAAATTAGACATTCTTTTGTTTTTATTAATTTAAAAAAGACTTACTTTTCTACTTTTAAAAAAATTCTTTTCGGGTCTTGTCTTTTGTGCGATGCAGCCTTACAAAAAGTAGTTGAGGAATGACTTTTATGATTTTTCTTTTGTTGAATTGAAATTTATTAATGATTTATGGGTTGTTTTCTTTTTTTAATTATTATTGATTATTTTATTTTGATCTCATCAGGTGATAATAGGTAAAAAATAATTATCATTTTTTTAGAGGTGACAAAGACCTCTTTGCTATACTGCTAAAATTTTATTTATTATGCCAGCGTGCTCAGTTAAAATATTAAGTAAAAAATAAATTAGATTGTTCATCAAAGAAAGTAAATAGAATATATTTTTATTTGAGCAGTAGTTCTATTCCTTATTTTTTCAAAGAAAAATAGTTCCTTCAACCTCTCCCATATGAAACCATCAAACTATATTTAATTGCAGAGAGCAAAGCAAATTAATCTCTTGAATTTGTTTGAAAATGTTGTTTTAACCTTATCACCAAAAAAAAGAAGAAAAATTCCATGGGTCATTTAACTTGACCAATTTATTATCATTATTTTTTGTCTCATATTTAAAATGTCATTTGAGACTCATTTGTGAGAATATATTTTAAATATTTTTATCTTTGGACTCTCCAACGTTTGTTCCTTTTTTTTGTTAGAAATAACGTTGTCATTATATAATCTGAATAATATATTTATGATATAATATTGTAATTTGTATAATAAATACTATCCTTCTCGTTTGATTAAAAATATTTCATAGTGCGTGAAAAAATCATTATGAATTCTCCAATATCCTCTCAAAAAATTCTTTGTCCTCTCCTGAATTTTCCAAAATTAAGATTTTTTTGAAAGATTAAATTCTTGTTTTTTAAAAAAACGATCCTCTGTTTCTCCAAGTAAATGTCATTAAAGTTTTTTTTATGATTTCTTTTTCAACTTATTTTTCAAGATTGCTTTTTTTGGGTTTAAATTTATATTGTATGACACGTTCCACAGATAACTGATGAATGACAAAACTTTCTCCTAAGGAATACTGATAAAAACAGCAAGGAGACACGTTTCTTTATGCATGCGTTATCCTTGGAACGAATTGTATAAAATTTGGTGTTTTTAATATTTTTAGATGATAAGTGAAGATTTTTAATTGTTTATTTTTGTGTGAATTTAAATAATTTAGACAAACCAGGCGGTCCACTTTCAATTTCCTTGAAGGAGAAAAAGACATTATCAAAGGAAGAAAAGATAGCTTTAGAAGGTCAGTTTAAATTCTTATTTTTGTGTCATTATAAAACTTTATTTTCAAAATTATGAGCACTACTTAATGTTATTTCATGTCCACAGGATGGCCAAAATTAGGTCCTGATATCAGAGCCCAAATCCGAGTTAAAGAGAGTAAAGAATTCAAAGTAAGTCGTACTATTATGACACAATTTGACATGAAATTAATTATCAACTAATTTTGATTGCTTTTTGTGCTGTAGAATACCGTAGATAAATTAGTACAGCGAGCCAATGCCAGCTTGCTCGTTGGAACCTCTTCCTGGAAAGAACAGTTCATTGAGGCTATAACCGTCAATGCAGGTTTGTTTTTTTCTTTGTTGTCAATTTTACTGAACCAAGAAAACCATAGACTGATCTGTAATCTGTGATTAAATTTTATAGGGGATGATGACGACGATGGTGAAGAGGGTGAAGAAAAAGTTCCTTCCTGTGGTGACTATGTCATGCATTTCCTAACAATATTTTGGAAGGTATTGTAATTATTTACATTATTCAGCACTTTGAGAATATTAGAATCTATAGTTTTTTTTGACATTACTCGTCTTTTCTTATTTGAAACAGATAATCTTTGCTTTCGTCCCTCCAACAGGTATGATACGGATAAGTGATTTGTTGTATGACCAGTATACTTTTATTTATTGTCCCCTTTATATCCCTTTATGAATTTCTCATTTAATTTATTTTTGTTTTAATTATAAAAAAATGATTTTTATTTCAAATACCCCATGAAATTTAATATACAGTCTTTCATAATGATGACACACATGTTTTGTGACCAGGCATCAACATCTTCACATTAACGATTTGTTAGCATACTCAATGATCTACAATATAATGATATTGTCATAATAATATGTAGCTCATTTTAAAAAAATTGTACAACTGAAATGGGTGGAAAGGTATAGATCATTTTACTGTTTTCCATCTCCATGGATTAATATTCTGCGAAAATTCTCTCGTCCCTCTGAGAGAATTGCATTACAGCAAAAAGATAGAATGGGATTAAATTCGTGGCAAGTCAAAAAGTATAAATAGGGAATATCCAAGCTATTGGATGAATATCAAAACTCTTTGCCTTACTTTTAAAACATTTAATTGATAAAAATCTATGAAGACACTGAAAATTGAAAGGGTTTAAGAAAAAGACTTTTCAATAATAGGAGGCGCAATATTACTCTATTTTACAGATATTTGTGGAGGGTACGTCGCTTTTGTGGTTTCTATACTTATGATTGGTGGGTGATATTTTACAGAAAATATTAACAAAAAATCACTAATAATTTATTCTAATTTGATTTTAATTGGTTATTCATCTCAAATTGTGTAAAAAAAATCAACAATGTGGTAGGTGTCCTAACTGGCATCATTGGAGATGTTGCAAGTCATCTTGGCTGCTCCGTGGGTCTTAAGGACTCAGTCACTGCTATTGTAATGGTGGCCCTTGGCACGAGTATACCAGGTATCCTTCAAGGAATGGAACTAGGAACGTTAAACATCTGCTCTGCAAAAAAAATAATTCAAAGAACAAACTTACGACTAGTAAATTAGTAATATTAATTTGACTTAGTTCAGGAGGAGAATTTTTATAGAAGAAACAAAAAAAAACAATACATAACGTACAAATTAAGTATTTTTACTATATATAACAACAACAACAAAAAAAATGGTGAAGCACGTGCTCGGTTTGCCTCCTTTTGAGGAACAATGGAATTTTGCATTTGTCTACCTAAAACTCAGTCTTGTATTTAATCTCAGTCTGGTATTTCTCTTTATATGCGCTCTGCGTTAATTTCAAACAAACATGTTTCATCCTGTCAGCTTTTCATAAGTGTCAATTTATTTCTGCATACCATCATGTCGAAATGGGTCATGTTGAAAGGATTCGTAGTCTATGGCATTATCATGGGCTTTTGTCTTTTGACAATCAATTCTTCTTGAGCAGTTAAAAATTGTTACAATGTTGTGTGTAAGAATTATGGCGTAATTTAAGGGGGACAATTTATTTTAAGGACAATTTCTAATGAAATTTTTATAGTCTTATAGTTAGTCCTCAATCTTATATTTTTCCTGATTATCATTTTTTATCATTTTTTCTTCTTGATTTTTTTTCACTATCCCTTTCTTTTTTTTTGGTTTTTCCCCAAGATAAAAATTTGATGATGATTATGTAGTACATGTAGCAATCAATGTATAAATATTTTTGGACTTGGACCATCTCTAAATACTTTTGTTTTCAAGATATTCTGGACGGGTATTTAACTTTTGTTGTATCCATCATAAGCATTGGAGTTCTCACCGCAGTTATTGGGGATCTCGCCTCTCATTTAGGTTGTACAGTGGGTATCAAGGTATAATATCATCACAAAAATATACAAAATCTCCGAGTTTCCTTTTTGTGTACACTAAAATATAATGTGTGGGATCATTGACTAAAACGTGTAATTGTTTTAAAAATGTTGACAAAAGGACGCCGTCACAGCGATAGCCTTTGTTGCGCTGGGTACAAGCGTTCCAGGTCAGTTCATTCGTTACAAGTCATTAAGACTTAATGTTCTCAACTATTTTCTCGCCTTCTTTTTTTTAAATTCTTCTACTAAGCCCCAACTTGGTTCTCTCAACTTTCTATTTTTTTTATGAATTTAATTCTTACTATACTTCACTATCTTTTTTTTACATGTATAACTTTGAACTTTCAATGTTATATCAGTGTTAAACATTTTTTTGTCGTCATAATCCTCAAATTTTGAAAAAAATGATGTAGGTGAATTTATCCCATAATACAATTAAATTGTTGGATTAAACAAGTCTTTGGTGGTATTTAATCAGTTAGTTTTATATTCATGACTCGTATTGATTTTATTCTAAAAACATGACCTTGTCAGAGATAATCCAGTAAAATTTAATAAATTCAATTTTTTAGCCTGTCATTTTTTTGTAGGCTGCTTCAATATTTTTTTTTGTATGACTTCACTCTAAGAATTGGCGGAGGACGTTTACACCGTATCGAGGGGCGGGCGGTTATACCCATAAAGAGTGAAAATTTCACTCTTCCTAGAGTAATATTTACCTTTTTAAAGAAATATAAAGAAAATTTTTTTTTCACTCTTTATGGGTATAACCACCAGCCCCTCGATACGGTGTAAACGTCCTCCGCCAATTCTTAGTGTTTGATGAGGTCATTTTTCTAGAATTAATTGATAATTTAAAAAAGTCATGAAATATTGACAGTACCATTCGCATGGGTGGGGGGCTTTACATGACTGGTTCTCTTCTCTTGATCACAATATAATAATTGTTGTTCTTGTTGTTTACTCCTCCTCTTTTTATCATTTCAATTGTTTAATATGGTTCAGTGGTTATTAGTTTCTTAGAATAGATAAAAAAAACAATCCGTAGTACTAGAATGGGATTATACTCTTCCATGACACATAAAAATATTAAGAAATGACAAAAGAAGCTCAATAAAGCTTTTATTTGGGTGGTTCTTCTTTAAATTATCCCTTTTATTATTCAATAATTGATGTACTCTTAGTCTAAAGTCATTTTTAAGTTTGGTTGACAGGATAAAATGTATGTGTACGTACTATTTGTGTATATATCATAATAAATTGATATTATATACAACTCTTTGCTCTGAGTTTTATGCTGCTTGCTAATGCTGTGCAGTTTTAGTATATTTAATTTTCTTGTTTCATTTCTTTGGGTTTGAGTCCTGACTAACACTTAACTTGTGATGAGTCTTCAATTTTTCGTCATTGTTAACACAACAGGGGAGTGCTTGCGCATGTGATAATCTGCATCTAAAAATTCTGCTTTTTTGGTTAGTTTTCTTTGTAAAAAAACGTGTGTTCAGTTTTTTTCAGTGAATTCCATTGTGGGGTCTTGACTTTGTCAAGGGATTAACTTGTGTCTTTATAATGAATTGCATGACATGACGTGTTTAAGATTTGTTCTTCCAACTAATGGCATGACAGTGACAGTACTAGACAATAGTCCCAATAGAAAATTGTTCATTTTGTATGAACAAGAGACATTTTTATACATCAAAAAGTAGTTTCTTTCTTTTTCACAGTAGCAGATGTTTCCTCCTAAGCTTTCCGACATGTTTAAAACAATGAATACTAAATTTATTATAATTAAAATACATTTGGATTATCAAAGACTCTGGAAATTGGGATTCGAAGATGATTAACATATTAATTTGTGGGGTACTCTAGATACGTTTGCTAGCAAAGTAGCAGCTGTTCAAGATGAGTATGCAGATGCATCAGTGGGCAATGTGACCGGAAGTAATGCCGTCAATGTTTTCCTTGGGATTGGCATAGCTTGGACAATGGCCGCAATGTCAGTTTTTTTAATTATTCATAATTATATTTATTACATTTTCATAAAATTAATTAATTATAACAAAATTAATTTTCTTATGCATACAACAATTTGTGAAAAAAGTGACATTAGTTACTGTAATACATCATGTGTATTACATAGAATATAAAGTGAATATAGAATATAGATCAAAATTGAATAATGTGAACAAAATTACAAAATCAAATGTGTTCTTATGTGAGATCGGCGATGTTCATTTCTTGAAAAGAGCTTTCCACAAACATCACAATTGAAGGCTTTGATGACCAGGTGGACTTTCATGTGTGTGATTCGATTCTGTCTAGTGGCCATTTCCATTCCACACACATCACAATTCAATTCTCGGATGACCAAATGAGTGCGAATGTGTGAAACACGGTGTTCATTTCTTTTCATTTCTTGTGAATTCTTGTCCGCATAGGTCACAGTCGAACTTTTTTATGGCAAGGTGAAGGTTCATGTGAGTGACTCTATTTTGATTTTTTTCCATTTCGATTCCACAAATGTCACAATTCCAACTTTTGATTCCAAGATGATAAAGCATATGAGAAATGCGATGTCTATTAACTGAAAATTTTTTCCCACAAATGTCACAATCAGATTCTATGACACCCAAATGAGCAAGAATGTGTTTACATCTTGCTTCATTCCGCGTGAACTCTTGACCACAAATTTCACAGTCAAAAATTATGACATTGAGATGACCATTCATGTGTCGAACTCTATTTTGGTTAGAGTCAAAGTCAGATCCACAAATGTCACAACTAAATTCTTTTGTAGCAAGATGTCTTTTCATGTGTGTGACTCTATTTTGATTAAGGGCAACATCTTGTCCACAAATGTCACAATTCAACTCAATTACGAAAAGATGAGCACGCATATGCCGAACTCTGTCTCGATTGCAACAAAATTCTAATCCACAAATATCACACCCAAATACACACAAAATGTCATGAACACTTAAAGGATGGTTTAGTAGAGTTTTTTGTTACGTAGTAATAAAAGAACAACTTTCAGTGGGCATAATCAACTCTTTGCAACTATAAAAAGAAAAATGATGAGACAATGATTGAATGTTCTTGTCTTCTCCCAAAACAGTCATTGGGACAAATTGACGAAAATAAAAATCCAGAATACTTGTGGTCAACTTTGAAAATCTCTCAGAATTAAATGTTGATTTCAGTCTGTGAGTACTTGATCTGGTCATTAGTATTAGCTCCCCTAGTTGAGGATCGTTGACAGCCATTTCACATTGCAATTGAAGGGCAGCAGATGAATCGTCATTAATTTTTATTTCATTGTTCTCGTCAAATTTGCAATAGAATTTCTTCTTCTCGTTCTCACTAAGGCTGTCGTAGTATTCTTTGATAGAAGTATGACCAAATGCTGCGTAGACCACTTTATTCTCCATCACTATTCCATCGGTTGTTAAAAAATCTGCACATAACAAAAATTAAACGAAAGTGATTAGTTTTGAGATTAAGTAACATAAAGCCTTAAGTATCACCATGCACACCTACTAACTTAATTAATTAGGCCAAAATTACAACATCAATTGTAGTATTTATTATAAAAAAACCCATTGATATTCACAGCGTCAAAAGTTATAAAGGAGGAACTCTCCTTTATACAAAAAATTGAACCAAACAACCTAAAGGTCAAAAAATAATTGTCATTTCGAGTTTGGTCAAGTATTAAGTCCTTGTAGGCTATAAGACACAATAATAATTACGATGTCAACATTCTTACAGTCCATACTTGCCAATTTTCACAAAAGTGTCTTTTTGAAATTTCAAAGAATCAAAATGACCGATGTCCAATGTATATGTTAAGGATATCGGTCATTTTGACGTTTTTCAAAAAAACTAGCTCAAAATGATCAGAAAACAATTTCAAGAAAAGTGGGGGCGGGGTAAAATCACTTTTTTCAAGTGACCTTTGCGGGTCACCAGGTGACCTAGGTCATTAAATGTGGTGACCATAAAATCCTTCACCCTTGTCTGAACAACTTTTGTTCTTACATTGATTAAAATAATCATTTCAGTTAAAAGACATAATTAAAAAAAGAAATCTCCCCCCCCCCTCCCACCTCTATTTCCCCCCATTTCTTTTTTTAATTATATCTTTTAACTGAAATGAT